>VDFB02103833.1:0-28488 GCA_007258455.2 Sequoia sempervirens | reverse complement strand
TCTAATGAATGGTCTCTGAAATCATATTGTTTAACAAAGAGAGTATTCAAAGTATTCCACATTTCATTTGGTGATTTTGTAGATATAATATGAAAGTGTAGATCAGGAGATACAACCAGGCATAAGGTGCCAAAAGATTCATCACATGTTTTGAAACATTTAGGCTTTTCTTCATCAACTCTAGGTACATTATCAATACTCCTTGTTATTCTATACAATTTTAAATTTCTTAAGTGAAGTTTCATTTCATTTTTCAACTAAAATTAATTGCATGGTGTGAGTAGAGGAACTATTTTATCAATTTTAGATTAATTTTGCAATGTAAGGAAATGTAAGATTAGAAACACATATAGACACCCCACATTTTTCACTCAATAAAGAATCCCCCCCCCAAAAAAAAATGATTTGTCACTTTATAAATCAATGCGTTTACAATGTTATAGTTATTTTATAAAGTTTTAAAATATACAACAATGGAATCAAATACTAAAAGTTAAAAAAATATCAAAATGAGAACCTCAAGATAGTAGCAATGTGTAGTGCTCAGAAAAATATCATTCAAAAATAGAATCACCTCCATTTGAGGTTGTATGTGAAAGTTACATTCATTTGAAGTTTAAAAAATAAGGACTATCCTTAAGATTTGATGAGAAAACTAATTTTCTAAAATCATCAAATCACTTGAGAAAAAAATGATAACAATATGAACGGCATGAGATTCTACCCCAAATAAAAAACAATGTGCTAAAAAACATCTCTATATGATCAAGAATGGGTTGTCTAAAGTTTAGGTACAAAATTAAAAAATCCTACAGTGAGGGGTCAAATTTTGCAAAAAATAAAGCTCTACCAAATTTGGAAAAAATGCTACTAAATTTGGAAAATCCACCAACTATACAGACCACTAGTCAATTTTGAAAATCTGCCAATTTTAGTGAAATGCCAAATAGGTTTCTAAAGATAGCCAAACCACCAAATAGCCACCAAAACTCACAGGGAAACCAAAGTTTTGAGTGCAAAGGACAAGATTAGTACTAGTGTGAAAGGGGGACTCAAAATTTAATTTTTTAAATTATTGTTTGAATTTTAAAATTTTGAAACTTTAAATAATAAAAGAAATATACAAGGAATCACACCTTGGTGTGGAATGGGTAATCCGAAGATGTGTGGAAGGTAAATTGGGGAAACTTTTGGTTTATTTTCTGCATATATTTGTGTAGTATACATGAGGTCAATTGGTGGTTCATTTAGAAAATGATGTTGTTTGTGCAACAAAGGTCTCAAATTTCAATGGAAAAGTGACAATTTCAAATCAATTATGCATTCACTTACAAGGATCTACACGCGTAACTAAAAAAAACCTATAAATCAAGAAGAGAATCAAGCTCCATTACTAATATGCTCATGTTATGCTTCAAATAGGGAGAGAGGGAGAGAGAGAGAGGTAGGGATTGAAAGAGGGAGAGAGATAGGGGAAAAGCAAGAGAGAGAGACAAAGGGGTAAGGAGATAGAGATAAAGATAGAAATGAAAATGAAAATGGAAATGGATATGGAAATAAAAGGAGAGGGATATGGAAAGGAAAGGGAGATAAATAGAGAGAGAGGATAGAGGGATAGATAGCGATGGAGAGAAATGGAGAGTGAGAAAGAGAATGAGAGAGGGAGAGATAGAAAGACAAAGATATAGGGAGTGATATATAAGAGGTAGATATGGAAAGATGTAGGGGTAGATAGACATGTAGAGATAATAATATAGAGATAGAGGGAGTGATGAAAGAAGAAATATGGAGAGATAGAGATAGAGAGGTAAAGAGATAGATATAGAGATGGAGGTAGATATAGGGAGGGAGAAACAATGAGTTTTTGTGTTTGTATGCATAAGAGAGAGATTTACATATAAATACATAGAGAAGGAGGGAGAGGAAGGAGAAAAATAGAGGAGATAGGATAGACGATAAGTATAAATATATACAAAGAGGGAGTGATAGGGATAGAGGGGGAGAGAGGGATAGATAGATATAGAAAGAGGGAGGGATAGGGATAGAAAGGATTGATGGAGAGATAGATACAACTTGGGAAAGATAAAAGGTGTGAGATATAGAGTTTCAAAGACAAAGATAGAGAAATAAATGTATAAAGGGAGAGATGGAAGGAGAGACAAAGATGGAGAGGGGAAAATAGAGATAAAAAGAGGGAGACAATGAAAGAGGGGGATTTGGAGAGAGCAAGATAAAGATATAGAAAGTGATTGAAGAGAGACATGGAGAGGGATATAAGGAGAGAGAAGGAGAGATGGAGGGAGAGATTGAGTGAATAAGTGAGAGAGATAGAGATAATGAGATATAAGAAGTGAGGGAGAGGGAGGGACAAGAAGATAGAGATAGAGGGGGGAAGAGTAAGAAATAAAGGAGGTGATAGATATAAGTAATATAGATAGAGACAGGGAGAGAGAGATAAAGGGGCCAGAGGAAGATGTAGGGATGAAAAAATGGGGATTTTTTGTGTGTGGGAGTGAGAGAAATATATAGAAAGAAATATGAGGTAGAAATAGGGAGTGTGTGTGAGTGAGAGATATTGAGATAGAGATAGAGAGGTATATATAGGGAGAGAGAGAAGGGATATATATATATTATTGTGCCATAGAAAAATGGCCCGTTGTCATTTTCATGGCCTTTTAGGTTTTTTTCATGTTGTTTGATCTACTTTGCTCTGATTTCATGTTGTAACATGGCTTGAACATGCATATTTAGGTGCTAAAATTCAAATAATGATGTCTTGTGAAGGTGTTGTGAAGTGTTGTAAGACATTTTTGCATTCTTATAGACTCTATTTACTACAATTTACCTAAAAATAACCTTTTCATCACTTAACAAGTCCTATTTTGAAGTGTTGTAAAGTCTTGTAACAAGATTTCATGCTTTTTTACGCACAACTTCACTATGTATCCCTTTCTTATGCTTTATTTGGTCTTTTTATGCCCTCATATGCTTTAATTAACTATATTTTGGAATGTAAGCCCAATAAACAACATTAAATGCAACTTAATTCCCAACACCTATTTTTAGGTCCTAGGTGGGACCCATTTTCCATGGGTGGTGAATGAGCCCCCCTTGGCTCCAAATTAGAAATTTTTAAAATTTACTTATAGGTTTTTATTCAAAAACACTTGATGCCAACCTGTGACGAGGTATGAATGGGTAACTAAGGCACAAGATTGTATAAATAATTCTTTTTCACCTCATTTTACATCTCCTACATTTCTTCAACATTCACACATCTTGTTCAAGCATTCAAGCATCTTACAACATCTTATCAAGCAATACTCAAGCACATTGGAGCATCCATTGACACTACTTCAAATTTGCATTATCAAGAGTTTGGTAAGTTGATAGCTATTGCATGTTATTAGTTTATCATTCTCTTTCATTTCATTGTATCATTAAGGGTTTGATTACCAAAAGTGGGGTTTGACCAAGGCAAACCCCTATTTGCTAACCCTCAACCATTTTCCCCCTATTCCATGTGTGTTTGCAAACCTAGGTATATAGATTTAACAAGATTTTTCGTGTCAAAGATTGGTAAACAAGTCAACTAGGTGCTTCAAGTCAACTCATTCATATTTCAAGATTGAAGAAGGTTTTCTATCTATTTCCTGCAAAATTGACTTCGACAACCCGACAATCATAGATTTCGAGATATGGTGTTGCAGAGTTGTGCCCTGATTTTTCAAAATTTTGGGAGAGGACTGATTCACCACTAATGTTGAATGAGTCCCACCTTAGGATTGAAAATCTAATTTTTTTTAGATTCTGGATCCCAACAATCAAAAACCTATTCCCGACACTTTTTCACCTATAGGAGGACTAATTTGCCACCCTAGGCGAATGAGTCCCAATGTGAAATTTTAGTGATTTTAGTTAGCATCCAAAAAATTATATATGCATCAAACATTTCCCAGGTGAACTCTATTTCATCTCATTTCTTTCATTTTTGCATTATTTCTTCATTTAGTTCATTGTTTGCATATCACAGTGTGTTTTCAAACATAGCTTAAATCTTACTTTTGCATTCCTATTCAGTCATTTAGATCACTCAATTGCATTTATTTTACTTCATTTATATTATAAAACATTGCACGTAACATTATTTGAATGAACCCTTAGCATCTTTGGTTCCTATCTCTCTCCTTTTAGGTGAAAACCCTAGAAGAGCAAGAGAAGTCTATAGGAACCCAAAAATCTATGATTCATTTTGGTGAACCAGCATTTTGAACACTTTGCAGTTTTTATTTCATTTGAATATTGCATCCTAGACTACATTTGCATTAATATTCAATTAGGAAATTGTTTTTGTTTTTGCATTCTAGGACTCTTCATATTTCATTAGTGAAAACTTCATTTAGATTTCATTTTTTCTTTGAATCTCATTAGAAAAACTAAAAAATTGCATTCTGCATCCTTAATTGCATTATGTAGAGAATTAAAATTACATTGAAATTTATTAAAAACACAAAAAACCATCATACTGAGACTCATTCGCCACCCTGGATGAATCAATCCCTCTACACTTTTTAAACAACATTTCTGGCATTTTTTGGCATTTTCCTACATTACACTTTCATGTTCTTGCATTCTATTTTAATTTACATAATCTCTATTTTTAATCATTTATTGCATCTTAGTTTACTTGTATCATGGAATTTTCTTTCAATAAGTTTTGGAATTCATTAAAATAATTGGTAGACATGTCTAATTGTGCCTTTGGTTGTGACCCTAATGACCTTGAACTCATGCATGCTCCTTCAACTCCTTATGATTATCCTCCTTGTGATGTAGACATCATTGGAGAAGACGATGATAGAATCAACAAGTTCTATAGTGATTGTCTTGATAACCTTGAAGCCAATGCAACCTTTTATCCATCCATGAAGTCAGAAGATATTCCTACTGTTGCACTTCCTAATCACTTTGCATATTTACATCCTAAAATCAATCAAGGACCTAAGGTTCCTCCCTCAAGTGGACCTAGTTCCTCTAACCCAACACACTCACAATACTTTTATGATCACAAAGTCACAAACACTACTATCAATCTTGAAGAAACATATGGTAGAGGATTCACTATCTTAAGTAAACAAGGTTGTGACACAAAACATGAACATGACATCCATCAACTTCTTAAACAACAGTCAACTGATGCAAACACAATAGGATTAGGATACCAAGATCCTTCTCAACTTGATAGACATCCTTTTCAACCTAGGAGACTTCAAGATGCTAGTACAGTAACCTTGGATGCTCCTCCTGACTTAAACATTCTCCTTCCATGTGAAAAACCATTCTCTCCTTCTAATCACAAGGATGTTAGGATCCCCAGGGGTCCTCCTCCTCCTTCTATTCATGAACAAGGAGAATCTAGCAAATGAAAACAACCATAAAAATTAAAGAAGCTAAAGTTTCCTACACATCCTCCACCCGAATGTGAAAGGAGACTTCAACTGCTTTTAAACAAAGGCCTTATACTTTTACCACCTATGAATAGTTTGGTTATTCATCTGAAAGACTCTAACATACCCTTTTTTCAAATATCATCGTATTCTTGGACATCGAACAGAAGAATGCTGAACATTGAAGGACACTAGATAAGTATCACTTCACTGATACCGATTGTTTCCCCATCATACCTTAAAGCAATCTAAACCCTTTATCATGCCATAGTTGTAGAATTTCCTATTCTCACTATTGCATAATCCTTTCCCATCACCCACACTGGTTCATTGTTTCCTTTACACTTTGTGGGAGGAAAAAAGTTGTTAGCCTTGTCCTTGTAATGCATTTTACTTTGTCTCTTAACTAAGTTATTCTGTTTTCGCTTAACCATTTAAGATTGAGAAACCAATAACTTAGTTAATGGTTGACTTACATTTGCATTACCTTTTTTTTCCTTTTTGGTTCTCTTTTCATGTGCGTATCGTGTTCCCCCATATCATGTGTTTGGAATTCCTTCTCTTTGTACACTTCTTCTATTTGTATCTCTATTCTTCTATTCATTGTGCCTTATCTTTTTCGCTTTTGTTTTGTGTTCTCCTTTTTGGGGATGACGCAAAGCATAGAGATGCCCTATGTCTCTTCCATGTTGACCCAAAAGGTCCTTGTATTTTTCACTTTTGTTTTGTTTTTTTCCTTTTGGGGATGATGCAAGGAATCAAGACCACAATGTCTCCTTCATGTTGACCCAAAAGCTTTTCCCTTTTCTTTCACCTTTTTCATTTTATTTCATTTTTCTTTTATTTTCCTTTTGGGGATGACACAAAGTGTAGAGACACCCTATGTCTCTTCCATGTTGACCCAAAAAGTCCTTGTATTTTCCTCTTTTTGTTTTGTGTTTTCCTTTTGGGGATGATGCAAAGTGTAGAGACGCCCTATATCTCTTCCATGTTGACCCAAAAGGTACTTGTCTTTTTCACTTTTGTTTTGTGTTTTCCTTTTAGGGATGATGCAAGGCATCAAGACAAAAATTTCTCCTTCATGTTGACCCAAAATATTTTCTATTTTCTTTCACCATTTTTGTTTTCTTTTGTTTTCCTTGTGTTTTACTTTTTTGGGACAATGCAAAGCATTGAGACTGCAATGTCTCTTCCATGTTGACACAAAATTGACTTTATTTTTCCTTTGTTTTCGCTCTCTTTGTGTCATTTTTCTAGTTCTATGTGCTTTGGGGAATGATGATAGTTTCGATCTCTTTCATAAACACATTTCAACAATGAACATACTGACCCCAAATCCATAGACCCTTTATGTGTTTGGTGTGCTCTTTTCTGGGGGGCAACTCCCTTTCTCTATTTTTCATTTTCCTTGACATGATGCTACCTAACTTCGAAACATATTACTTGGCATAGGGCTTTCCAAGTTGGCTCTCATGTCTTGTTTTCTTTTCTTCCCTTTTCTACTTTAAAGTAATTTCTCATAGAATGATGTGAAGCAATTCCTTTAAACCGGGGGGCATACATTACCATTAATTCATTTGCATTCTTGGTTCCTAGTGTAGCTTTTCATTTATATGATGTGTTCGTTACTTTGTGGGTGAGATTGGGTGTGATATCCTTCATAATTGTGATCTATCTCAACATACTACATTCCTCTTGGTGGTTTGATGCAACACACTACATCCCCTAAGTCATCAATATACTATACTTTGATTGGTCCTCTTTTGGAGACATTAGACACTATGTTCCCTAAGTGACTAACCTTGAATAAATTGAACAAGACTCCTTTGAACATTTTACACTTAACACTTTACATTTTTACACATTATATTTTTACATTTCACATTTTTTCCACCTTGCATGACTATGGCATCTTTCTTTTTCTTTAAATTTTTTTTCCTTGTGGTGCCTTGTTAAAGTTATTAGGAGGTATAACTTTAATATGGTTGAGCGGGAAGCCCACCTAGCGGCATGACTTTTCCCCATAGCCACCTTTGTGTTTGTGAGTGCATACCAACTAGCATATGTATTTTACCTTTTTGGCTTTCTCACCCTGCGGACAACCAAAAGTTTCATGGCCCCAGAGTGAGTACATTTGGGCTTTCTCACCTGATAGACCGCCCAATTTTTTGTCACCCCAGAGTGAGTATGCATTCTCAATTAGCCTAGAGCTAATCCACAACTAGTTACATTAACAATCAAAGCTTCATCTGATTCATTTCAACACTTGTGTGTTCCTTTCTTCCTATGCTTAGTTTGCCATGGGATCTTCATCCAGAGGGCTTGATTATCCCTATTGATTATTGTCATTCCATCTTGCTAACATAAGTACATTTGAACCCTCCTCTCGATGTTCATGGCTAATTTAGTGTGAGTTTGAAGTAGGTTCATCCTCTCACTAAAGTAGGGGCTAAATGTGTCATAGAAAATGGCCCCACAAGATTGTATAAATAAGTGTTTTTCGCCTCATTTTACATCTCCTACAATTCTTCAACATTCACACATCATATTCAAGCATTCAAGCATCTTACAACATCTTATCAAGCAATACTCAAGCACTTTGGAGCATCCATTGATACTAGCCAGTTTTTCATTATCAAGGGTTTGGTAAGTTGATAGCTATTGCATGTTATTACTGTACCATTCTCCTTCATTTCATTGTCTCATTAAGGATTTGATTACCAAAAGTGGGGTGTGACCAAGGAAAACCCCTATTTGCTAACCCTCAACCAGTTTTCCCCTATTGCATGTGTGTTTGCAGACCTAGGTATGCAGATTTAACAATTTTTTTGGTGTTGAAGATTGGTAAACAAGTCAACTAGGTGCTTCAAGTCAACTCATTCATATTTCAAGCTTGAAGAAGGTTTTTCCGTTTCCTGCAAAATTGAAGCCGGTAACCCGCGATCAAAGATTTCCGGATCACGGTGTTGCAAAGTTGTCTCTAATTTTTCAATTTTTTTGGAAGGACTAATTCACTACTAGTGGCGAATGAGTCCTACCTTAGAACTAAAAATCTGAATTTTGTCATATTCTGGATCCCAATAGTTAGGAACCTAATCCTGACATTTTTTCACTTGTAGGAGGACTAATTCGCCACCCTGGGCGAAGGAGTCCCACTGTGAAATTTTAGTGATTTCAATCAGCATCCACAACATTCTAGATTCATCAAACATTTCCCAGGTGCAATCTATTTCATCTCATTTCTTTATGTTCTGCATTATTTCTTCATTTAGTTCATTGTTTGCATATCATAGTGTTTTTTCAAACATAGCTTAAATCTTACTTTTTCATTCATATTCAATCATTTAGATCACTCAATTGCATTTAGTTTACTTAATTTATATTAGACAACATTGGACATAACATTATTTGAATGAACCATTAGTGTCTTTGGTTTCTATCTGTCTCTGTTTAGGTGAAAAACCCTAGAAGAGAAAGAGAAGTATATAGGAACCCAAAAATATATGGTTCAATTAGGAAAGATATAGGGGAAAGAGAGAGAGAGATGTAGGGAAAGGTAAGGAGATAAAGATATTGGGAGAGATAGAAAGAAAGATAGAGATAGAGTTGTAGATGGATATGGAGAGAGAGAGAGAGAGAGAGAAATAAAGATATAAAGAGGGGGAGACAAAGAGAGGGAGATCTATGGAGGGATATAAAGGTATAGGAAGTTATATATATAGGTAGAGAGAGCGAGATATATATAGAGGTACAACTGTGGAGATATATATAGAGATATAGGAAGAGAAAGAGAGAGATATCTTTATATCTCTATCTCCCTCTCCATCTCTATGTTTCTCATTATCTCTTGATCTATCTCTTCATCTCTCTACCCTATTTATATCTATATGTCTTCCCTTCTCTCTATCTCTATCTATGTTTCTCTTTTTTCCTCTCTATGTCTCTTTCCTTCTCCCTATATCTCTCTCCTTTACTCTCTTTTGTTATCCCTATTTATCTCCCCCCTCTCCCCCCCTTTCCCTATTTATCTCTCTACCTCTGTATATATTTATTGTCTCCTATTTCTCTTTATTTCTCTCTCTATCTCCCTCTCTATGTGACTATATCTATCTATGTCTCTCCTCTTCTGTCTTTTCCTCTTTCTCTTTATTTATTTCTCTTCTTACATATTTCTTTCTCTCTCTCTCTCTTTATTCCTCTATATAGCTACCTCTATCTCCATACCTCTATCTCTCTTTTTATCTCTACATCTCTTTTTCTCCCTCTCTATCTCTTTTTTTCTCTTTCTCTTTATCTCTCTATTTCTATACTTTTTCTCTCTTCTCCCAATTTGTATCTCCCTCTCCCTCTCCCTCTCCCTCCATTTATATCTTTGTTTCTCTTTATCTCCTTTTCTATTTGCATCTCTCCTCCTTTTTTCATTTTCTCCCCCTCTCTTTCTCTCTTCTCTTCTTTAAATTTTTTCTCTATTTGCCTCTATATCTTATCTGGACATCTCCCTCTCCCTTCTCTCTTTCTCTCTCTATCTATTTTCCTCCTTAAGTGTGCAATGGGTACACTAAATAGGTTATAAAGGTGAATTATCACATCCTTAATCAAATGACAGGATACCCTAAGCATAAATCCCTAGGGACATGTGCTATCCTTAGATTGTTGGCATGAAATGACTAATCAAAAGTTATCTTCTCTCGCACACACACTTTATAACTTTTAATTTAGATTTTAAGTTTGAAATTCATTTTATCATATAAATTAAATTAAAAATTCAAAATAGAATTATTATACAATAATTAAGCTTTAATAAGACAAATAATTATAAATTAAATTAATTTTAATACTTTTTAATTCTTATTTGTAATTTTCTAAAAAGAAATAAATAATAAAAATAAATTTCAAACTTAAATATAAATAAAAAAATTAAAATACAATAAACTAAATGCTAAGTAAAAATATATCAAAATCCAAGTATTAATAAACACAATAATTTTAAAAAATTATATTGAATAATAAAAAAATCAAGTTAAGAAATTATTAAATTAAAATAAAAACCAAAATTTTAATTTATTATAATTGAAATATTAATAAAATATGTATCTAAAATAAATAATTAATATATTACAAACAATACTAATATTGATTGAAAGATAAAATCAATTAATCAATAAAAAAGTTATTATAATATTATCAAATTAACCATAAATATAGTTAAATTATTAAATAAGTTAAAAATTTTAAAAATGAAAATAATTCTTCAAATAAATATTTAAAATTAAAATAAACCATGTCAAAATTGTTAAAGTTATAATTTTAACTTTACAATAAAAATTACAAGTAATGCCAAATTTTAAAAGTTAAAAAATAATGAAACATATTAAAAAGGTGAAAGGAAAATTCATAATTTTTTAATTTTTTAATATTGAAAAAATAATTATATTTATTAAAAAATTACTATATATATTATAATTATTAAATTAAATTTTAATTTTAATTTTAAAAGATTTGAACATATAATTTATTATTTATATATTATGTTTATTATAAGAAATCTAAAAATTTAAGTGAAAATTTTTAAAGAAAAAAATGCATTCTTATCCTACCTTTCCCTACTTTAAAGCTAAGATTGGATAAGAGTGAAGTTGTCTTTTTCTTTAATTATATATTATATTTTTAATATTTTAGAAATTTTGATGGTTGAAATCATTTCAATCGTCTTGCATCCCTCTTTATAACTTTCAACCATTGATTTTCAAAAGCAAGTCACCCACTTCATATAAGGAATTCCTTCAACATAATTAAAAAATATGTTTTGGGGTTGTAGGGAGACCGTAGGGGGCTTGTGCCACTCCCCACACCCTTTATGGTGGAACAACTACAAATGGGGGGCACAAGGCTTAATCCCTTTGTATTACCCAGGAACAAGGGGTATCTTATGTAGGTATGTACTACACAAGGGTAAATATCCTTTAAAAGAAAAAATAAAATTTTCACTTTTGATTTGATATAATTTTATTTTTTTCTCTTACAATATTTTAATAAATAAACTATGAAATGATTTTTTTAACAAAATAATATTCTTTTGATGATGCAAAAATCTATTATTTTTAAATCAGTACTATAATTTAAACAAGTGGGTCATAGGGCTTGCTTGCTAAAAATGGTTTGCCTCAAATTTGACTTTCTCTATTTTTGATGATTTGGTAGTTGATCCTTAGGTTTTGAAACCTTCTTAGCATGATGGTGAGGCTGGTTTCAGCCAAAAATGCACTGATTTGGAAACTACCTTCTTGAACTCTTCAAAAACCTTTATTCTGCAACCCTTCACAAATCTCACATCTAGTGTCTGATTTGGATGAAATAAAAGCCTGATCTGACTTTTTTGGTTACTCTGAACTCAATAGGGAGTTCAAAATATCTCTAGATATATCCAAAATACCTACACTAAAAAATAAAGAGAAAGGAACCCCACTAGAAACTACAATTTATATCAAGTGTTTCTAATTCTTCCAGCTATCATTGGATGCAAGAGAATATCATACTTTTCTTTCAAGAATTAAATCAGTCTAGATTCTAAAAATAATGCTAACCGACAACTCACAACCAATTTTGATACTATGTTAGATTTGGTTGTGAAATTAAGCAAGATCAAAATGATTGAAGGAAAGCAAGAAAAGAGATCTAGAGATGAATAAACTCAACACTCCCTTAGCACTAAACTAGCACTCCATAAGGGGAGGGATGAGTGTTTTTTATACAGAAAAATAATCAAAAATAATTACAAGAGAAATAATAACTCCCATTACCCATAAATAGGTGGAAAGTTTTACCTACTTAGTAAATGTCAGGTTACATGGTTATGCCTACTCAGGCATAGAAAATAAATGGTTATGAGAGGTGGCATAAGAATCCAAAAGAGGCTGTGACACTCAACTACCCAAAAGTGGGTGTTAGTGATACATGTGATTGATGAATTATGCCACATGTCCTCATCCTAACAATTATAATATAACCTAAGAAAGATTAATAATGTGTGTAGGAAAAATAAATATTCCCTAACATATGGAAAATAAAAAATCTGCACTAACAAATATGACCTAGATAGGTAAAACACCTATTTATACCAATACCCCACCTTAAGTACAAATTAGAGAGTACTTATAAAAATGACACAAATTTGGGTCTCAACTATGAGGCTATGTTAGTCACCCATGTACATATGCAAATCAAATTTCACACAAATAGAGAAAAGGAGCAAACTAATTGGGACAAAACTCCACCAGAAAAAGAGAGATTAAATACAATAATGCTCTCCATGAAAAATAAAAGGAAAAAACCCTATTTGAGGAAAAATACCCCTATAAGAGAGAAAAAGAAGAGACCATTCAAACCCTTCTCAATGAAAATATACATCACAAATCCAATCAACCTCTCTTTGTATGAAGGATGACAAGAGTGACCATACAACCTGCCCCCACATAATGAGATAAGCTGCTATAAAGAAGCACTAGAATCACACTTGTGAATTAAACACTAGAATCCTTAATTTTATAAGAAAAGAAGAGATAATTATAATGTTAAATACCATATTACAGTCACTCAATAACTCAGTTCAAAATGATGATATATAGCAACAACAAACCTGATACCGAGGAACACTAGAAAACTCATAAATTGGCACAACCTTGGAATCTATGAAGCAACAGTTGATTGAAAAAATATTTGGAATTGAAATGAAGTGTAGAGATCAAAATTGCACCCTCCCAAATATTAAAATATCCAAGTAATCTCTAAAACACCCATTAGGGAAAATTGAAATAACAATGTACTTGGGAGAAATAGAAAAAAAAGCGCATGGATGGCAATGTAGAGCTCCTCAATACCTTTCCAACACTATAAGAATCATGAGAATCAAAGATTGTGGCAAAATTTATGAGGTCTAGAGCCAAAAAACAAGATTTGACTTTAACCAAAAATAAATGCCACCAAATGGAAAAATTCTAGAAAAATGTTGATACCAACTTGGAAATTCATAGTACCAACTTTCCAACAATACTTCATCTCAAAAATTTCACCATATGGATCAAAACTTATCACAAAATGAAAAAAATGCCTAAATGAGGGCATGTGTAGACTAAATATGGGAAAAAATGAGGCCCCTGGTTGCTCCATATGACTGTACACTTATATACATGGTTTAAAAAAAAATGACTTACCACCTAGATGCAACACTACCACTGTGAGTGGTGGGGGATGGTGGACCATAGGTTGTGCCACCCCTAAGTGCTAAGCCCCCTACAACAGTGAGCACTGGTCTATGTGATCATGCTGTTATAATCCCCATGATCATGGAGCCTTCAAGCTATAACCGTTGGGGTATAAAATATTAAACTGAAGTTTAATAAAACTTGCAAAAATAATTATTTAATTGTACCAATTTCTAGTTAATCCAAAGGAAAAATTATGGTGATTTGACCCACATACTAGGTGACAACATAGAAGAATATATTGACAATGACGAATATTCCTTGCTTGATTTGACTTTTGTGTAGACTGTGAAGATAATGTAGGAAACTATACAAAATATACAGCCGAGTGTGGATCCATACAACTGCATGACATAAAAAATTTCCTCGTGCCCTAATAAATTTTCTTATATTTTGATGATTTGACAATTGATCCTTAGGTTCTCAGTGTTGCATAGATGGTTACTATTGCACAAAAAGATCAACTTGTTAATGCCCAATACAACTACTAGAGTTAATGAATCCACAAGAGGTGGTTAAGCCATGCCATGAACCCAAGAACTACACTACACAACATGAGGAGACCAAAGGAACAAACCTTGTAACAATCCCCCTAGTGCAAGTGAGGGGTTTGGACTCATGACCCAATCTCTAACACCAATTGTTTCATAGATGGTTGTCATTCAACCAAAAGATAAACCTGTTAATGCTCGATACAACTACTAGAGTTAATGAATTCATCCATAGGAGGAAATTAAGCCATGTAACAAACCCAAGTGCTACACTGTACAACACAAGCAGACCAAGGGTGCATACCTTGCAACACTCGAGCCTCCTAGATGCAATGAAAAGGCTAGTTTTTTTCAAAAACTTCTCCAAATAATCATCTATCCTTCTGATATGACAATTGAAACCCTTCAAATCCTTACAAATCAGTCAAAATATAACAAAATTTGATGAAACAAAAGCCAAACTTGAAATTTTCTAACACGTTGGATTCAATGGCTAGGTTATAATGACCCCAACTCACACACAACAAAGATTTCATGCCAAGATTGGTCCCTCAGATCTAGGAATAATTCTACAACATTGAAGCTCTGATATCATGAGGGACTTTATGGTGAAATCCTCAAGACCTTAGGATCACCTGCAAGAAAAAATAACTTCCATAAGAGAGAATGGATAAAATATCATGCTATGATTATGGATGCAAGAATTCCTAAATGAATATGATTATTGTAATGTACATGTGAAGCCTTGCTTATATAGGAAAGGGAGGGATATAATTTGACAAGATCATGAAAAATGTCTTAATCCTATCACATGAGACAACTAACTCATTACTACCTAGGACACAAGCATTAAGTGAATGCAACCTAGATAAGATAAGTGAAAACTAATCCTTAACTAGAAAGATTAGTTCCTAGGACCTAAGTGGAATTAACATGTAAATAGGACCTAGATAAGTAAAACACCTATTTACACCAACAATTGCAAGTGTTGTTTTCCTACTAGGCACTTGGCCTATGCCTACCCCATGGCCCCTATAAATCATGTTCTTCCACTCGGTGGAAGAAGTCTCTTCCTAACCATCTTACTGTGTACCTTGATGATTCTATTGCTACTAATGAGTATTTGGAGCTTCACTCAGTGTGTGTGTCTCCTCCTCCTCTTTCTTAGATGACTAATAATCTTGTTGATCAAAATTATGTTTCTCCTTTTTTTCCTTATGCTCTAGTTTTGGACAAGGTTTTTTCTTCTCCACCTTATTCTTTTGTTGGTATTGTTCCACTAGTTAGGAACTTTAAGTGTGGCTCTCTCCCTTCTCTTCTAAAGGATACAAATTTGACTGATGACTCTTCTTGGACATTTGTACAATGGAGGAAGAAATGTCTTCCTAAGAAGGACCCATCTTACATGTCAAGCCCTTTGAGGCAAGGATGTTGGATTGAAGCTTTGTTTTTTCTTGATCTTTTTCTCTCTCTTTTTTTTTGCATTGTTTTTATTCTTTTATTAGTTTAGGGCCCTTCCCTACTTTTTTAATAAGAAAAAAACAACCAAACATATGAAATATCTCATGCACACCAAAATAATTTAACTTGGACATAGAAAGAATTTGTTTCTCAAAACCTAGAATATACAAAACTTGATCAATATTTTTAACTCTTCCATTACTCAAAATTAATTACATGTTTCCCTTTCCAACAATTGAATTAATATTATTATTTTCAAGGAAAGTCTCTCAAGTCAATTATAAGTTGTATATATAGAGAACCACTACTTCTGAGGAGTCATATTGCAAGGGAAACTTAATTAAATAAGTTAAGCATCATCACTTATATTATAAGTAAATATAAATACAAGAATTATTATCATTTTCATTAGACTTTCTTCATGCAGAGCAATCTAAACTGTTTTACTTATTTTTACATTCCTTCTTAGCATGTCTCTTCTTTCCATTGTTCCAACACTTTACTTTGACTTTCCCTAAGGTCTTATAACATCCTTTAGATTGAGTTCTATCCTTATTCTTGTCCCATTTAGGAACTCATATTCCTTTCAACCCTGTCCATGCATGTAAAACATCTTTCTAGCCATAATTTAATGTTTTTCTTCTCATTTCCTCTCAATGAAGATTTACAATAAGATTATCTATTTATAACATTATGCCACTATCTCTAATAGTAATGATTAGATTTTCCAAATATCAAAGAAAGAGAAAAGTAATAAGATGCATTTATCTTTCTCTTTCAATGTGTAAACAAAAAAATTAGGCATTGGAAGTCAATAGAGAACATCTAATAAATATTGCAATAAAAAATGATATTGGAAACATGTAACTTGTAAGGTACTTTAACTCTAAATAGTGTCATGAGTTTGATATTGTCCAATTCATGCATCTCACCTCTATTCTCATTGCAATAGTATAGATGCATGAAAAATAATATGTATGTAATCTATTAGATGTAGGAGGAGTGTCTCTAGTTAATGTCAACACAAAATTCTATGAAATCTAGTTCATTCTAGTCTCATTTAAATGTAGAAAAAATATCATTTTATAGAAATATAATGATTAAATGAACAAATATCATGGGATATGACTACAAAAATAAATTATTCTTGTATTTTGACTCCTTACTTTATTCCTGTCATCTCTACAACATCACCCATACCTACTTACCCATTTCACTTCCTTTTCTAGCACAACTATTTTTTCACCACATTGGGTGCTTTAGAAACCCTCTTTTTTCACATGGATATCAAATTTTGAAGGTGATGTCCCTTTGATTATTGTGATGGGACTTATTTCCAAGATTGAATCTAAGGAGCTCAATATGATTGATGTAACTTTGAAATATTTCATTGTTATAATTCCCATGTCTCTACAATCATTTGATTCTAAGAAATATTTTATTTCAAGGAGGTTGTGTAGTGGGTGATTATATTAGAGGAAGCATTCTCTACTTATGATGGTTGATGTGCCTATGTATCTCTTAGAATTTTCTTTATTTGGTTTATGTTAATTTATAACATGACCAACATGTTGAATCCTTAAGAAAATCAATCCTTCTAAACTTGATTTTATTTTTGTAATACCTATGAAAGAATATATATGACTTGAATACTTTCTTTTGGGATTTTTGAATACTTACTTCCCCTTCTTTGTACTATCAATACTAAAACTTGTCCATCATTTATGCATTTTTTATACATATCATATCTATATTATTTTTTATATAATAAATGTTAACAAAGACCAGCTGCCACTACACCAAAAGCTTAAGTTTTCAATGAGGGGGACATTAGAGAGGTTTAAGGGGTACCAATGAGGGTTGAGGGTCCCACATGATAATAGTTTATCCCCCCGATTTGAGAGGTCGATAGGCATAGTTGACTGCATGACATAAAGAGTGTCAAGAGTGGGAGTCAAACCCTTCCCACCAGAGTTGCCAATTTTGTTAACACATACTGACTGCCACTACACCAAAAGCTTAAGTTGTCAGTGAGGGTGACATCAGAGAGGTTTAAGGGGTACCGACAAGGGTTGAGGGTCCCACGTGACAACAAAATTTTTTAATTTACTTAACATATATGATTCACTTTGTATATTCTATAAAACTAAAATTATGTGATAAAAAAAATGTATTAAAAATGTATTAAAATTAGAATATGGTCTATTTAGGCAACTTTCTACATCTGCAACATCTATCTTCTTTGTTCTGCACTTTGATATATTGCAAAAGATTGTCTCCTAATTCAGCTTGCTAGAGTTAAAGAAATATTATAGTATGAATCAAATGTAAACAATTTTGTATTGCGATCATAATCAAAGTAATGTATAAAGGAACAAAGTTCTTGCAAAATTCAATATCTATTTAATAAACAAAAGACTAATGAAAGTGTCAAGTTATGATTAGAAAGACATAATTGACTTGATAAGATGAATCATAAGAGGAAACTAGATAATCATATTTATATAATTTTGTCATAAGTTATAATCAAAATTTGAAAAAGATTATATCACCGAAAAGTGAAGTTTTTTTAAAAGATGATTGTCATAAGTTATAATCAAAATTTGAAAAAGATTATATCACAGAAAAGTGAAGTTTTTTTAAAAGATGGTAAAATCATTTCTATAACTATACATGTGGCTTTGCTAATTATTTGAAATGACTAATATACAGTTAAAAATAGAAGACACCGCAATGTTTAAGGAAGATTGCATACTCTTTCTCTAGTCAAATTTGTTGACTGTGAAACAGAGAAAATCAATGGATTCCAATTCATTGATTTCTAGTCGCTAATCGTATGTAATACAAGATATCTATCTCATTGGGAGAAAGGCAAAAATGAAGCTAAGGTTCAAACCATATAAGCTTTAGTGCCATGTGCTCTTTTGACCATGCGATGGCTCCTGGGCTTCACGGCTGTTACCTGTCTATTTGTTTTTTAATAATTCCTTAAGGAAACCCGCGTAACAAAGACTAATATGCAGTCAATCAACTGCATTGTCACGACTGTAGAATTACACACCACTTTAGACTAATTTAATATGTAATTAAACGGCGGTGGCCCCTTTAAGATTCCACTGAAATATCAAATAAGCTTGTTATCCACTCAGACAGCATACTAATTCATATCCCCTATATAACATAACGTAAAGGACCAGAATCAATATCTATCAGTTTGCCGATAATTTCTTTCGTAAGGACCCCATACAGCTTAGTGCCAATCATTTAAATCATTTTCATCGGAAATGTCGAGTACAAATCATATACAATTCAGAAGTATATATTCTAAGAAAAATAATATCAAATTTAAATAAATTGATTCTTCTGTGTTATGGTTGTAAGAAAATTCACGAAAATTCACTGTCAGCAATTTACTGTTGGAAAATTCATCGCAAGAAAAATTCATCATCATGACAAATTTACCTCAATGATTTGTACGACGACAAATTGTTGAACAGTTCCGACGGTGAATTTGCCTGTGCCCTGTGTGCTATAATTCTTGTAACCCACCCAGTATATTGTTACTGCACTACTTTAGATTAATTTAATATTAAATTGGACAATGGTGACTTCTTTAAGATCCTCCTACATATAAAATTAAACGATTTGTACGGCCATCAAAATCGACACTTGGGTCGTCTTAGGTGATTAACAACCTACCATGGTGAAACCGACCATGGTTTATCCAGATTAAATGTTCCATTCAGAGCCTACATTTCACAGTCGACTTTACGCGTTCGTTTTTTGGCTTTTTGTTTTAAAGAACGATCTACTTAGTATTTTTTTTGTTTTTTAGTTTCAAATACGGTGATCTACTGTACTTACGTCTTGGTCATCTTTGTACATTTATGGTATATAAGTTTATTTCAATACATGTATTTAAGAAATGCTTAAATTCATATAGGGAAGAAGATCTAGTAGTTGAATACCCTAACTTTGTTCTTATCAAAATCTTATGTGGAAATTTCAAATCAATCCTAATTTTTTTTCAGCAGTTTACTTGGCAAGTCCCCAACTTATAACTAAGGTTTAAGGGACACATCATCATATATGATGTCACATCAGCATTCTTTTTGTCAAGGTGTCCAAAAGGACCCAAAAAAAACGTGAGACTGATGCTTGTGCATCTACATCATGTTTTATTGGGCGCCGATGTGGCATCACATGATTAAATGTTGCTTTTAGATCTATGGAATACATTTCATTTAATTATGGGTAATCATCATCAACATGAACAACTTTAAAGTCACAACTATTGGTTTAATATTTTTAAAAATATTGGACATAATATAAACAAATGCTATCAAAACTATTAGAACGTGCTCAAGTACTAGGTCCTTTCCCCTATATATAGATGATACATGTGTATATGTCTAAATAATATTTTCAAAAAAATTGATACATGTGTGTTTATAGAGATAGAGTCAAAATTTTAACAGATTATTGTTTAACATCTATTAAACTTTAATAGTAATTTTTTTGAAAAATAACCTTTTTTTCTTATTGTCTTTGCATCAAAAAGAAGAAAATAGAGATCCCAACAATAATAAATACATGTGTACTAAAAGAATTTGTAATAATGGTATGAAAATAATAAGCATTTAAAATTGTAGTAATCTCACAAACCTTCACCATGAAAAACCCTAAACATGCCCTTTAGACCAACTATGGCCCCTACACCATAAGAAATATAGAAATTACACTCTAGACCAACTAGACCAAATGCTTAAAAAAAATTCATATCCATAGATAAAATAATAATGGGATTATAAAATCAAACAAATATTGTTTTGCTACTACTTAATAGCCATGGAATGCAATGCTAAACCCTTTATTAATTCCTCTATGCTTTCCACAACACAACATTGTAGGTGAAGAGAATAGAGATATATTGAAAGAAAAAAAACTAATTAAAACTAAATAGGAAAAAAATGTGTTAACCTTTTTTCAAGTATTCCTCTCCTTTGGCTTAACAAATCTTGGAATCTTGATTGGTCAAAGTCTAAGTGGTCTAGTAGATTAAGCTATATTTGGTCTAACTCAAGTGAACCAAAGAAAGCTTATTTTAGATGGATTTTTCTTTTGAACAATCTCATTGTTTATTATATTCTTCATTCCTATGGCCTACCTGCCGAAACTTGTGGTCTATGAGAGAACATTCTTTTTTTTACTTCCCTTTTTATTTTTCCTTATGCTCATTATTTCTTAGTAATAATATTGCTTGGGATAATAGAGAAGGTTTCTCCTAGAATAAGACTCTTGCTAGTTATGTGAATGTTTTTATTGTTGAACTGAACATTTTTTGGCTTGTTCTTACAAATAAGATTTTGTGGCTCATTTGGAAAAAGAGAAACAAAGAGGATTTCTAGGGAAAGAGAAGGTATATTAACTCACCTTTCTTTCTCTCATGTTGTAGGTCTCTATAGTTTATTGAAGATTCCCAAGGATAGATTGCTAGTTTTACTACATGGGGTTTTAGCCATATTTCACAAAATGAGATAAAGTTACACATTTATTTGCTCAAGAACAAGGATCAACTAGAGATTCTAAAACTATTCATGGATAAACACAAGATTCAAAATAATATTGATTATGATAAGACTTGTCATGCCGTTAAATTACAGCCCTTGCAATTTCACATATATTTTTACATCCACTTTAGTGTCTGCTCCCTTAGTATTTGTGTAGGCTCATTTTATACCCTACATTATCCTTTTTCCCTCTCAGGATGCCCAAGACCCCTTTTCAATGACTACCCTTCTGCGTTAGCTTTTCATAAAACCTTATGATTTTCTATTTCCTGTTGTTTTGAAGTATGATGTGTTTGGACACTAGCACACCACACAGATGTCTATGCACCATGCTAACATCCCACGACATTTTGATGTTCAAATTATTGTTTCCAAGTGTCTTGCCACTTGTCAGCTACTTTTGTTGGTGGTAACTACATGGGATGCCTTGTAATGGTTTAGGAACCTTCTTTTCCCTCCTATGCTCTATTTAAATGCTATATTTTCAATCCATTTGGTCTTCTTGGGTTCTATCTTTAACTGTCCTCTCCTTTCTTGGACATTCTCTTCTCACTCTCTCAAACTTGCATAGCTCTCTACAACTTTCTACAATAGCCTCAAGCTCTCAAGTTCTTACAACACTCTTTGCAACTCTCTTGGCTCTCGTAACTTTGTCTCTCTCCTTGGCTTCCTCAAGCCTTGCAGGTGATATCTATCTTGTATCTTATATCTTTGAGCATCTTGGGATTTCTCACATCCCCTATCTATTTCATCTCTACTTTGTGATACAAGTTCTCCTCCTTGAGCAGGCTATTGAAGATATTTACTTAGTGGAAGATTGATTACTTGGGTTTTTGACGAGGGAGCAAACCCGAGACACAGAAATACACTCACAAAAGAGAGAATAATATTTTATTCATAAATATGGAACTTCTTACATGCAGAGGATCTCAAATCCCCAAGCTCTATATTACATGCAAATTATAGATTTACAAAAAATTACCTAGATCCCCCTTTTGCAGCATGCGAACTTCTTTTCCCAAAAAGTTACTCAAAATCAGAAAACAAGCCCATACATAGAACTATTTCGGTTTGGAACCAAAAACAACCTTTGAGATAAGATTTTTGGCGGTTTGGTGCCAAAATTACAATTTGAAATTCATGTTTAAATTCACAGTCGAAAATTGGCACATTTCTAAAATATGCACCAACTTCCGGCAGCCATAACTTTTAATCCGACTGTTGGATCTTCAATGATAATACCTTTTCGGAAAGCTCTCGAAAAGATGATTTTCCACAAAATAGGTCTTTGGTAGACTACTTTGGTGTTTCCGCAAATTTTCAGGCCCATCCGGGATCATTTAGTGCCTCAAACTGAGCTCGGAAGGTTTTTCAGGGCAAAAAGTAGAAATTGGAACTTGAATAACTTTCAAGTCATGAATGATCTTGACCTGATTCTTTCACCAGACTGTGTATTTTTCCATCCTGAACCTTCCCATAAATTTCTATCTTCCCATGACTTCAAAATCAAACCTACTAAAAATAGCAGTTGAGTAGGAAAAGTAGAAAAACTATTCTGAAAGTTGGAAACTCTTATTTGACGAAAAGGGTATCTAGAAATACAAAAAACATCTACAAAAAGAAAACAACAGGAACAAAAATGGAAATCATCTTTTTGGGTGATGCAAGATTGCCCTTACACCACTGGATGCTCCTGCATCAATTTTTGTGAGCATCTTATATCTCTTATCCTCTTTAACTTTATCATTTACTTTATCTTATTTTATTTCTATTATATTCTATCACTTTCTTACATTCCAAGATTTATTAGTAGTCAGAATAGTTGTAGTTACCTTATGTTTTATGTGATATTCTTAGTTTTCAGTCCACACAAGATGCTAGTGTGCCACTAGGAGTCTAGCACACTGCATTGACACCTGTATGTTGTGATGTCATCTAGGACCAAAAAAATTCTAGTTTTTTTAGAAAACCTCTATTATCTTCTCATTCTAATTTTGAAATTCTTTCTCTACTCCTTGAGGTAGTTTAGGGCTCTTTTCTCCATGGGATTCTCTTGAGAATAAAGAGACTCGTGAGCAACAAATCCCCATTCTCTACAAGAATATCAAGGATCTGAGGGAAATATCAACTAGTGATTAAAGATGTTTATTGTGAATTGTTTGTGCCAACCATTGTCACTTATGAATGGGAGATATGTGGGACTAGTAGCAATATCAAGGATCGTGGGAGTAATCCCTTCATTTGCATTGGTTCTTATCAACTATCTATATTATTTTGATATAAAATATATTATGTGATCTCTCCACTAGGTGATCAAAAATCAGTTTTTTGTGGAGCTCCTACTTCTCATTTTGTAAAGAATTTATTTTGTATTTTATCCTTAATATTAAAATAAATCTTCCTCTTCGAGCCATTATAAAGTTTAGATGGGATCACATATTGTCATGCTTTAGTGACTAAGCTCTTGTAACGCTAAATTCCTCTAACCCTTCTACATAAAAAAATTGAAACAAATCCATCATGAACACCAACAAACAAAAAATATAATTATAATTTATAATAATAGTTAAGGCCTAAAAAAATCTAGAATCCTCTCAATGAAAATTAGTAAACAACTTCTTGTTCTCTTCAAATTTGGTGCTATGGTATATGGGAAAATTAGAGGTTTTTCTTTTAGGGATTGAGTGTTGCAATATGGTGGGTGTTAAGTAGCACCACCACTATTATTTATTTATTTTGTACATACTTTGGAATTGGAAGTTCAAATCACAATGGACGAATAAGAATGCTACAAATAAATATATTTAGATACAAAAAAGAGAAAAGGAACATCCACTTTAGATCAATTTTTGAAATACTTGATCAATTTTTTTGTCTCCACAAACTCTAAGACAAGCTAATAATACAACAATAACAAGTCAAGCATCTTGCTTTAAATCTAATATTTTTAACTTTAGTATTATTCTCTAATTTTGATTTAAGGATTTCTCAATTTTCGGTTGTTCTCTCTTATATCAATTTATCCATGTAAATTCTCTCTATTTCTATGTTATGATAAAATATAATTTGGAATTTAAGTTACTTTTTCCTAAACCTAATGAGTCCTCCTATTTGATAGAAATAACACCTTATATCTTGTGGTTTCAATTCATTATTTTTATCTTTTTTTTGTCCTTTTCACTTTTGACATGGGGACTATAATTTCATCATATTGAAATTCATCCTTTGGAGCGTCGTTTATTTCTAGTTTATATTCATCAAATAATTTTTATATTTCCAATCGATACATTTAATCATTTATTCAATCCTTTGTTCCTAAATTATTAAACTCATCTTCCATGGCCATTTTAAAAAGTCTCCTTTAGTGACCAATTTTATAAAATCATAAACAAAAAATTTTAGATGTAGAAAGCACCCGAAATTGGCCTAAGTTTCTCTCAACAACCATACCCAATACACCTAATGAAAATAATATCTCCATAACAACCATGAACCTACAAAAAAATTTAAGAAAACCAATAAATAGATACAAGAAAATATTATATATAAGTGGAGAGAATAAAATTAAACAAATATTACACATATATATGTGTTGGTATAATCAATGAACTAAAAAAAATGTATCTTTTACTCATAACATCATCATCCTTGATGAAATTTGGACGTCATATACTACCTAATCCATATTTTTCATTTTAGCATAGTTCACACTCTAACACATATCACATAAAGGAAAATAAACACATTAATTTCCTTTAATGGAAACTCAACATTAAATAATTACCTCGCTATCTAGAAAGTTACATGAAATATACATACATATGAACATTAAGAATTCTCTATTGAATTTCTAGATGGTATTGATTAGCTATTCTTATTTCTTTTCAATTAGAATGGTATGAATTGATTATATTTTAAAAAGCCAAATTTAGATCATCATTATAAAACTTTGACAATTTTCATTTTCCATAGACTCCAAAATAGATTAATACAAATAAATGAACTTGGTTTTAGAATCTTATATTCCATTGAAACCTTGGAGATATATCTAATTTATGTATTCGTGATTACTAGTGCAGTATAAACTATATAACACATGAAATGAAGTGAAGCATATATTAAAAAAAATGATTTGATAAGTTGATAGTGTAACATTAATTTTATTAGACAGTTTCTAAGAAAGCTATGCACATATAAATATATACACATTGGAAAACAATTTAGTTATTTACTAGTGTGAGGCACTACCTAAAGATGTGCATGAATAAAGTGTTGTTAGAATTATCTTGAGAATTTAAAATTTAACCAAGAGCATGTTGGCAACAAAAGGGGAGACAACTAAGAGGGGGGGGAATCAATTGTCACATAAATTATAATTATTCAACTTATTCTCAAATATGATAAATAAACATGAATGCATTAACCATCACCACATCAAAAATACACATAACACCAAGATTTTTTATGTGGATACCGTGTTAGGGGAAAAACCACAATGGAGGTTAATCCACAAGATTATACTCTACTAAAAGTATAAAGAATTATAAATGGGAATGCACATGCATTTAGCCACACTACCTAGAGCTCGTTGCTCAAATACAAGGCTTACTACCCAAAGGAAGACACACTATCTTACAAAAAAATTGGATTACATCTGCAAGATTTTGAATTGAGAAAATAACATCTACTATTTCCTAGTTACAGTTCTGATTAAGCACATAAACTCTGCTCACTCTTCTTCACACTTCTTGACACTCTGCCTCTTCCTTAAAAATATTAGAGCATTATTCACACACACCATACATCCAAATGGTATAAACAATCACTTATATATATATATATATATATATTCAACTAAGGATAAGATCATGTGCATGTTGGCTTCAACAAAATATAAAATATATACAAAATGTCGGCTCAAATCAATAAATAATTTTCAATGCGAATCAACCAATTTTGACCACAACATGATAAGGACCCAAAAAAAATCCTCGAACATGAAACACCTTAAACAATTATTCCTCGAAGACCCACAACTTGCTACAATCACCCTATCGGCCATGAACATGAAAAACATGAACAAACAAAATAAAATCATCAATCTCGAGCACAACAATCACTGCAGATGTGCAACACAAATAGAGCATGATATATAAACATCCATGAGCATCATGGATCACCACAAAAGAATCTACAACAACTCAACTCACTAGAATCACATTATCTTCTTTTAGGAACACCAACTGAAGCAACAAAAAAACTGTCAGAACACAAATACTCATAACTCAATCAAATCTTCATGTAGATCTTTGAAACTTAACATGGATAAACTAGATATACTAAAAAAAAAACCCTTTGATCCACAACCTCTAATCATGTGTTGGGGCTAGCCACCATCTTTGAACTTTACCTCATCATTGTATTTTGTAACTTGTTTTACAGTACAATTTTTCTCAATATCCTCAACATGCATATAGCCTGGAAATCAATGAGAAGGATAATGTGTATCTTTCTCCACACAAGTTTTGAACCACATTTTTGAACATATGACTACTCCCCTTGAGTAGCACCCACCACAACATCAATCCAGATCAAGATGTGACTATGAAATGCATGGACTGATGTAATACAATGCATCTTAGTTCTAATTAGGAGGGGTAATCACCCCTAGCTTCCCTTTGAGAGACTCAAAAGTATCCTTAGGAAAAGGATTGGTAAAGATAGTTGCAATTTGTTCCTTAGTGGGAACATACTCCAATATGACTTCCTTTTCACTCACCTTCTCTCTCAAAAGTGAAACTTGGTAGATATATGCTTGGTTTTTGAATGTAGCATAAGATTCTTAGAAATGTTAATTGCACTTGAATTATCACAGAATATAGCAATATCTTCATCATACACAACTCTAATATCTTTCAGCATTTGCTTCATCCGCAATACTTGAGTACATTTTTTAGTAGCATCAATGTATTCTGCCTCTACAATAGATAAAGAAATGGAATTTTGCTTCTTACTTAACCATGAAATTAGCTTCTTTCCAAAGAAAAATGCACCACCACTAGTACTCTTTTTGTTATTCACATCTCTTGCTCAATCAACATTAGTAAAAGCACTCAAAGTAAGGTCATTATCTCTAGGAAACCATAGGCCAAAATCAAGTGTCCCCTTCAAGTGCCTAAAAATCCTTTTCATAGCTATCACATGAGATTCCTTCGGATTGGCTTAAAATCTTGTAACAATGCATACGACATTCATGATATCAGGTCTAGTTTGAGTCAAATAGACAAATCCACCAATCATCAATCTGTATCTAGTCTAATTTTCTTTAGGTGAATCATTATCTTGTGTCAACTTACATCTAGTCACCATAGGTGTACCAAGTGGATTTGAATCTTCTATACTGAACTTCTTTAGCAATTCTTTCACATACTTGGACTAAGATATAAAGATCCCTTTACCTAGCTGAGTAATTTAAAATCCCAAAAATAATTTCATTTCTCCAATCATAGACATCTCAATCTCACTTTGCATCTCATCAGAAAAATTCATGCACAAACTATCATCTCCTCCAAAAATGATATCATCAAAGAAGAATTCAACAATCAAATCTTTATCATGATCTTTAAATACAAATTATTGTCAACAGTACCTTTATTAAATCCAATCTTCAATAAATACTTGTCTAATCTGGCATACCATGCTCTTGGGGATTGCTTGAGTCCATGTAGTGCTTTCTTTAACCAACAAACCATATTTCCCTAATCAGTCAATTGAAATCCATTAGGTTGTTCAACATACACTTCTTCAAGTTCACCATTTAGAAATGCTAACTTGACATCCATCTGATAAACCTTGAATTTTTTTTAAGCAACATAAGCAAGAAGCAGTCTCATAGCTTCAATCCTAGCAATAAAGGTAATGGTTTCTTCAAATTCAATTCCTTCCATATGAGAATATCCTTTACACACAAGTCTTGCTTTGTTTCTAACAACTTCATCTTGCTCATTTAGTTTGTTTCGAAAGATGCATTTAGTTCCAATTACATTTTTTTCCTTAGGTGCAGGAACAAGAATCCATGTATCATTCTTCTCAATCCATAGTAGTTCATCTTTGCATGCATCATTGACACTATCAGGTTCAGTCTTTGAGATCAAACAATATTATTTTGTAATCCTTCTCCTAGTTTGAATATCTTTTTTCTTATCACCTATAATCTAATCTTTTGAATGATTTAGTCTTACATACCTTGGAGTTTTAG
>VDFB02103832.1:0-24933 GCA_007258455.2 Sequoia sempervirens | reverse complement strand
GAGATCAAAATCAAAGCAGGGTTCAAAATAATATTAAAGTTGAAAAACTCAGAAAAATGGTTAAGTCTGGGAGAAATTGGCGCCTCTAGCCAAGAAGGGCGCCAAAAATACCATGCCTTAGTCAAAATTTTCAAAGTTGCAAGATGAAGAATGAATGTCCAAGTTAAATTAACAGGAAGATTTTAGGGTTTTGAAGATAAAAGCAAAAAGAAAGTAGGGTTTTCTCAAGCCTAAGGCTTATTTAAGAGGCTTTTATCATTCAATTTTCATTATTCTTTGCAGGTGGCATCCAAATTGAAGAGGGGCAGCAACTTCGAAGTTTTCTTTTTCAAGATTCAAGGCTTCAACTTGCTGATTTTTCAGAAATTCTTCATTAATTTTTCAGACCAACAACATAAGACCTCGATTTTTCATGATTTTTTCATCTAAACATCAAATTTTTGAAGAAGAAGGTCAAGGATTTCAATTTTCAGTTATCTGGGTCTTTTGATCTCATTGTTCTAAATTTTTTTTGAAGAAATTTCTCAAGTTGCAGTAGCTGCTTTTTCCTAGCATGTTAGAGAAATCATCAGAGTTTTCAAATTTTGATCATTTGGGTCCTCTCAAAACATTCTTCTGAAGAAAACCCATATAGCAACTTTTTTCAAGAAAATTTCAGATCCTAGGGTTTGTTGCTTTTTCAATCAGCCCTAAGTATTTTTTCAAATATGATCAACTGGGTTCATTCCAAATTTTATTTTGAGCAAAACCCAGGAGCCAACTTTTTTTCGTGAAAAATTGAAGAAATTAGGGTTTGCTGCTTTTTAAGTCTACACTCAAAATTTTAAAAAATGGATGAACTAGGTTGTCTTGCAACAAAATTCTGAGCAAAACCCATATCTCAGAAAAAATTCAAAAAATTTGTCTGTTTGAAGAAGAAAAACTAGCATTCTAAAAATAGTAAGTTGCTCAAAACTTGCCTGAACATAGGCAAGTTTACAATAATTCTTCAAGGTTTTTAGAATGGAATACACTCCCAATGATTTCAATACCAAGTCAGCACTATACCATGACTTCATCAAAATAGCTGAGACTGACTTGCATCACATCAAGTCGGTGTTTGACCTACATGCTTTGGAGAACGCAGGTAACACTGTAATCAGAAACCTAGGGCACTCCAAACTTCTCGCAGCAACATCCATTCCTATTTCAGTACAGAGTATGGAATTTGTAATCGCTTGCATCAAGCATTACAATCTGACGACACAGGAGGTTCAATCAGTAGATGGCAGATTGATTTGCAGTATGAAACGTGACATGATCAAGAAATGCTTCTCAATTCCTCCTTGGCCTGAAAGTGTGACTATTTCTAAAGGAGAATGTGAAAGGATATGGGAGATGCACAAGGACAAATACAATAAGAAGATTGCACAAAAGTGGATGAAGGAAAAACATAAGACTCTGTCGAAGAACATCGGGTGAGGAGAGTTCAAAGATGAACTTGCTATCATGATCACCTTGCTCAACACAGTCATTGGACAAGAAGATGCTACAAAATTTCAACCCTGAATGTTCTATGTTATACCTCACATCATGAAGAAGACTGAATTCTATGATTGGGCAACCTTAATTAGTGACAACCTCCATCAACAAATAACATACTACTTCCAAATTCATGAATTCCATATGGTTTCCTAACTAGTCTACCTAGTGGCCTTCCAAGGTCAATTCAAAGGGTTGAACACTAAGGGGTCCCTAAATGTACAACATGTCTACAACTACTACCCTTAGCTGGAGTTCACGAAGTGACTACATCATTACAAGAGGGTGAACGAGGCTTTCCTGATGCACACAGTGCGATACCTGGACAATGAGTTGCACGTTTGTATCTCATCCACCGCCAGGGAAAAAAATTCAAAGTGGGAAGATTGGTTTATACAGTTTCCTACTTTCACCTACCTTAGGGTCTATGGCTACTCTAGTGCTCCACTCATGTTGCCAAGGTTCCCATCATAGGCAAGCACATGATGTCCACACAGTCTTGAGGAATAAAAATAAACCCACCCTCAGTTTTCCATTAGGGCTAGGAATTTATACATGCAGATCAACAACAGATGCTAAATCTATGGGTGATGAGTTGTCTAAACTCGGTCTCAAGCCTTACAATGAGAGACGATCATATGACCCTCATGGTGTCTTCGTTGCCCAACTTGAGAAGAACTATGCTCATTTTCCCGCTCTTGAGGATTTTTGGGCTAACTGCAGAGATGAGTTCAAGGTGCGGAGGCGTAGTTATAGTAGGTCCACTCTTCATCACATGAAAGACTGCTTAGCAGAAGATATCAAAGGGTTATCAAATGATGATAGAGATGTACTTCTCCCAATGTACACTCGAAAGCAAATTGAAGATCAACCCCTTCCACAGGTCAATTGGGCTAATAAAGAGTCCCTCTCAGTTGAAGAATGGACAAGACAAGTCCTCAAGCACAGCAAGGTTTTCCTAGTCCTCAAGAGGAAGAAATCCATACCAGTAGCAGAGCCGCCAAGGGTACAGTTATCACTTCCCTCTTCTTCCGGAGCACAATTGAAAGGGAAAGGTGTAAGTCAGTCTCAAGAAGGTGTAAAGTGAAGCAAGTCAACAAAAAATGTAAGAAGAAGGTTGGACTTCTCGAGTATAGTCATTCAGGAGTAGCCAACAGCTGAAACATAAGCTCCTCCAGAAGAGCCCATACCTCAAAAAGAAATAGAAGACGTGCCTTTGACACATGATCTTACAACATTGCCAAGGTCTTCGTCAATTCACATTGATTTGGAGATTGAAGAAGATGAAGTTGCAGTTGAACCTCCCAAGGAAGTTAGTAGAGATACTATCGTATCTTGGCTTGAGAGCTCCTTGGGAAGGATAAAGAGAAGACCTTCATATCAGTTGAATTTTGATGATCTGGACAACATCTATCAGGAAGCACCGAAGAAGAAAGTAAAGAGACAAATCCACTTCAAGAGAAATCTTGATGGTGAGATGATCATGGAGACTGCTACACCTCCTAAAGATAGAAACAAAGATGAAGTGGATCTAGATGACTTCGTGATGGTGAAGGAAAATATTGGCAAAAACACAAGACATGCAAAAGTTAGTATGTTCAGAATTGTATCTAAATCCTTCAAGAAAGAGTGATCAAAGATGGAGATGACAAGGCAACCCTCAAGGCTGAAATACGAGAACTCGCGATTTACATTTCTAACCTTGTCCATGGCACTTCACAGTCTACTCAGTTGCTGCCCCAGGTTTTAGAGATGCCAGCTGATCATCATCAGTTGAGACAACTGGTAATATGTGGGAAACAAACTCAAGAATGGTTTGAGGGATTTATCATCAGAGGAAAATAAATCCTTGCACAGATGTTTCAGCTGAGGAATAACACTCATAATTTACGTCAAGGCTTGCAAGGATTTCAATAAACAATGGCAAAGGTAAAGCCTAGGCATGAAATCATCATTTCATATTTAGATACAGCTTATGGCTCAACAGTTTCCAGAGAACACAAGAGGAAAATCATTGCATGGAAAGAGCATCACAGCTTCAAGGTGAGAACCTATGAGAGAATGGATGAGTTCATTGCATACAAGAAAAGGGTGGTTGAAGCTTTTTTGTTCATAAATGAGTTTATTACAGAGATCTGTGCTTGGTGTCACCATGATGATGGTTCCTATGTCAGACTTGATGAAGTGCGAGCCTAGTTTCAGAGCGTTGTTTGCTGCAGTGATGGCAACAATTCAGTTGGCGGTAGAATGAGTCACATTTCCATTATGTCAGCAAAGTTTGACAATGCGGCCAATGAGGTTGAAGATTTCCTGAGATCAATTGTAGATGGAGAGGATATCTTAGAAAAGCGAAACTTTGCTATTGATAGTATTGATGCACTTGACAGAGACACAATTTCTATCTTTTTAGCGGATGTGATGGAGATTTAAAACAACTTTTTTCTAGAAGCTTTCTTTCAGCTTTCTTTCTATTCTTGAAACATTTCTTATCTATTCTTTGAAGAAGAGAAAAAAGATAAAATGTAATAGTTGGCACTTCCTATTTTTCCTGCTTTCTTAGGTGTTAAATGTTATCTTCTTCTATTTTTAGAAATAAAGCTTGCTTGCTGAGCAAGTCTTAGTTGTAAAAGCAAGGAGATTTTAGGGTTCCCTACTCCTTTGCTTGGATATAAATAAGAGAAATTTTGCTCATTTATTTTCAACCATGCTTGTGATAACAAACGTTGAGCCTATTAATGCCTTCTTTGTTATTTAGTGTTGTTCAATCATACTAGTGATGACAAATTGTTGAGCTTCTTTTGCGTTCAAGTTGTTGTCTTGTAGTTGTTGTTCACTTTGTGTAAGAACAAGTTTGCAAGTCTCTTTTAGCTGCAAATTCTTGTTCCGTGCATGTGTTTAGTGTAATCTTTGCTCCAAAAATTTGAGAAATAAAGTCTTGAGCCTCTTTTGCCTTGATATAATGTCTCAGATTTCCATTTATTGTGTTATGCTTATATGATCTTAATTTCAGCTCACATTGAAAGTAAGTAGATGTATGTTTAAAAAGAGTTTTTTTAAGTATTTTTTCAGAGAATCAAACTTTGTTCATTTCTATTTATCTTGCTTTGTGTTTACTTGAGTATATAGAAACGTCATTAGCATAGGTTAGTCATAGTTGAAATTCCTTAATCAGAAAATCTCAGCTACGACACTTGAGTTTTATAAACCTTGTGCTCTTAGCTGATCAAAAAGATAGGCAACTTAATTTTAGTTTACTTTCTTGAACACCATCAACAAGAGGAAGCTTCCCCTCCTAATTTGAAGAGTAGTTTATCTGTGCATAGCTGTCCGTTTCAAATTCACATTCCAGAGGTGTGAATTTAAATGCCAACAGTTTTTTGGCACCCACCGTGGGGCACAAGGCATAAAACTTGAAAGAAAGCTTGCATTTTATGTCACGGGTATGACTCTCTAGTATCCTACTGCACCAGTTCAACAAGCCAATCTTACATCTCCAGTTATCCAGCTGAATTTGTAGATAATTGAAGGAGAGCAAGTAGACATCATCATCATCCTAAGGAGTTTCATCTTTGAGAAGAAGGATACCCTTGCTCAGTGGAGAAACGTTGTTGCTATTCTAGAAAAAGAGGAAGAGAAAGTTGATATTGCAGCCGAAAGGACTATCTTGCCACCACCCATGTGGGTCTAGAAAATCTTGGCTTACATAGTTTATACAAGGAAGAGAACAAGAAAAAATCATCTCTTCCAAGGAGAAGCTGATTCAAAAAATCCTTTCCTTCCACAAGCACAACCTACAGAAGTTGGAGAGCCATCAACATAGTTCCCAAGTTCAACACCGAACCTGAGAATGAATAAGGACTTGTAGTTCAACCAGAAGCGATGGGAGATAACAACAACAACAATCAAAATCAGAGAAGAGGAACCCAACTGCCTTGGGGTGATCAAATTGATCCTTTAGCCTTGGCAAAAAATCATGAATTACCTAAGGGGTTGAGAAAGCACTTTCCACAGTTCCAAGGTGATGGGACTCAACATCTTAATGATCATCTTTCAACCTTTTCAACTGCTAGCGATGTTTTTCATGTGGCTCATGAAGACATTGTTGTACGTCTCTTTGTTGAGACATTTGTGGGAGCTGTTGCCGAGTGGTTCAATCACCTGGAGCTAGGTTGCATAACCAACTAGGATACTATGACTGAATTTTTTTTGGCAAGATTCAAGCTAGCTGAAGATAGCCACCAATTGTTCACCCAACTCTCAAATTCAAAGGAGGAAAACAAACTAATGAAGGAGTTCATGGCAAGGTTCAACCGTCTGGTCACTCATCTTTCATATACACTCAATCCCTCACCTAAGATCCTTTTGAGTAGTTTTGTCAATGCTCTTCCATCTGAGATAGCCATTTTCCTCAAATCAGCTAATGAGACAAAACTAGAGACTGTACAACAAGGTGCTATAGAGATTGAAGACAACATGTTCACTTCAGGAAATATCAAGGGAGATGCCATCAAGCCTTTGGTTCAAAGTTCTACTAATCCACTACTTCAAAGAGTTGCCAATGAAGTGACTATTCTCAAGAGGCAATTGCCTATTCAACCTACACCCCTTACTCAAGTTGCACCACCACTTGCCCTGCCTGCACCACAACCATATCAACCTCAGCAGCCGTACTAGCTGAGGAGAAATACATTTCAACCTTACAACAATTATAGGCCACATACTGGCGCCACATGCCCTAAAAACATCAGAATGAACAGGATAATGGGATATATCAAAACTGTAGCTGCACCAAGTTTCGTACCAACTCCAAGTTTGAATGTTGTCTTACCTCAATCAGACAATTTTGATGGCTACTCCGCAATGGCCTACTTTGAAAGTGAACCCAATTTTGAAGAACAAAAAGATTTCCATCAGTACTCTCTTGCAGTAAATCCTGATAATGTCATGACACCTGTGTTCACAAGAGCTCAACATCTAAAGGCACAACGAGAAGAAGAAGAAGAGAGATCAAAGGTACAAAAAGAAAAAGAAAAAGGAAAAGAAGTAGCTTCTATTTCTAATATGAATCCTTCTCAAGAGAACGTGAAAGCAGTTGTGCAAGATTCATCTTCAACAAATTTTGATCTTGTAGATGCCTTTATGAAGAACAAAGTGCATATTTCTCAGGTAGAATATCTCCAAGATCATCCAGAGCAAGTGGACTGACTTCTTAAATTTGTGAAGAAAGGACCTATCAAGCAACCCACATTGCTCGAATCATTCATTCTATCAGAGGACAAACCTAAGCCCTTTTATATTTCTCTATATATAGGGGGTTACAAATTGAGCAATTGTATCATTGATTCAGGAGCCTCAGACAACGTCATGCCTCTACAAGTGATGAATGCTCTAGGACTTTTGTGCACTAAGACAAAAGACAAATGTTACTCACTGGAGTCCAAGTCAGTGTCGTTAGTCAGACAGTTGAAGGATGCTCAAGTGAGGTTGGTGGCCTATCTTGAGAAGAAAATTATGATGACCATCCCGGTAGTTGACATTCCATCTAGCTACGGGATGCTATTAAGCAGAAGCTTTTGTAAAGACCTCAGTGGAGAGATTCAAATGGATTGGTCTTATGCAGATATTCCACTAAAGAATGGTACTTTCAAGCTAGAACCAAAGCCCAAGTCTCGATTTGCGGTAGTGAAGTCTCAAGATCCTCAAGCTCAAGTTTTGTATCAAGAAACATGTCTTGGTACTTATGCCATGCTATCAGAGATACCTGAAGAAAGCCAAGAGGTCGTGTGTACATCAGAAGAATCAGTAGAGGATCCTAAGTTGTGGACTATGCAGTTTGATGGTAGTTGTTCTACGGCTGGTTCGGGAGTGAGAGTGGTGATCATCTCTCCTAAAGGACAGTTATATCCATTTGCATACCGCTTGCAATTTGATTGTACAAACAATATAGCAGAATATGAGGCGCTTCTACTAGGTCTCGGAAATGAAAAGGACATGGGTATTGAACATCTCAGAGTTGAAGGTGATGTAGAGCTCATTGTGAAGCAAGTTAGAGATCAGTTTAGAGTGAAAGCAGATCGTCTCTGACATTACAAAAATAGGGTGTGGAATGCAATAGATTGGTTTGAAGCATTTGATATCAAGGACATTCCACATCTAGATAATAGTAGAGCAAATTCCTTCGCAATGTCAGCTTCACTTTTCATGCCACATTTTGACTTCCATCAGAATGCATTTTCCATTGAGCTAATATACAGGCACGATGTACCTGACAATTACGATAATTGGAAAGTCTTTGATGATGATGACCACATTAAGGAGTTTCTTGTTATGGGAGATAATTTCAAAGAATTGTTCTTTGAGGGTAGTTCATTTTCTTACAGAGAATCAGTAACATAGCCTCTAATGTGCCAAAGATTGTTGAAGACAAAAAATTCAGAAGAGCCAGATACAAGCATTATCCAATTGAAAGGAAATAAAATCCCCAAGGACTTGGTTTCCTTTGAGAATATTTTTGATAGGGACGATAGATACATTCAAGATCAAAGAAACTCAAGAGAAAGAACCTTTGATAAATATAAATGAGTAAATATTGGCACAGATGACAAGCCTCAGCTCTTTAATTTGGGTATATGCTGCACTACAGAGGAAAGTGAGAGGTTCATCTCTTTGTTCAAGAAATACTATGATGTCTTAACCTGGTCATGTGAAGATTTGAAAGTTTTTACACCAAGAAAATTCTCATACAATTCCTCTTAAACCTGAAGCAAATCCCTTTAGGTAGAAGCAAAGACACTACAATCCGCGAATTCAAGATACCATCTACGTGGAAATCCAGAAGATGGTAGATGCGAAGATCATCTTTCCAATTCATCACTCCACTTGGGTGTCTAATATAGTTCCTGTGTGAAAGAAGAATGGAGAAATCATAATCTGTGTAGATTTCAGGAACTTGAATCAATCCTCTTTCAAGGATAATTACCCTCTGCCTATCATGGAGCATACCTTGCAGATGGTTACCAGTTCAGAGATGTTGTCCTTGTTGGATTATTTTTCTGGTTATAATTAGATTGCAGTGGTTGAAGAAGATCAATACAAGACGACCTTCACGACCCCATGGGGAACATTTGCATATGAAAGAATGCCCTTCGGCCTCATCAACACCGATGCTACATTTCAAAGAGCCATGGATTTGGCATTTGGAGACTTGAGGAATAAAGTAATTGTTGTTTATCTAGATGACCTCATTGTTTTCTCGAAGACACGAAGAGACCATTTTGCACATCTAGGGAAAGTCTTCGAGAGTTGTAGATACCATAAAATATCATTGAATCCCAAAAATTCTATCTTCGCGGTGACATAGGGCAAGTTGCTTGGCCACATCATCTCCAAAGAAGGAACTCAGATTGACCCAAGCCGGGTTGAAGCTATCAGAAGTTTGTCTCTTCCAACAAGCAGAATAGGGGTACACTCTTTCTTTGGTAAAGTGAATTTCATACAAAGGTTTGTACCAGATTTTTCTGAATTAACAAAAGATATATCTGCTATGATGAAGAAGATTGTTTTCAAGTGGACGAAAGAAGGAAATAAGGAATTTGCAACAATAAAAGAAGCTATCAGCCGAGCCCCAATACTGGTTTGTCTTGATTTTGAGAAGAATTTTATCCTTTATTGCTATGCATCAGAGCATACTCTATCCGCCATACTGACACAAAAGTTGAATGAAGAAATTGAGTCACCAATAGCTTTCATGAGCAATAGTTTCAAAGACAGCGACTCACGATACTCTTAGATTGAAAAGAATGCGTATGTAGTGGTTCGAGCTGTAAAGAATTTTAGATTTTATATCTTGAATTCCCACATCACTGTATATGTCACTAATCTACCAGTGAAAAGTGTGCTAACTTAGTAGGAGATGGGCACAAAGAGAGGAAATTGGGTCACGAAAGTACAAGAGTATGACTTGGAGATCAAGCCGACCAAACTCGTTCGCGGGAGAGGTTTTTGTTAGTTGATAGCAGAGGATGGTGATAAGAAGCTTCAAGCCAAAGGTATACCTGAAATTGAACATGAAGAAAAGGAGGATCTGCCAATGGTCCTACTGATTGAATCTTCAAGAGAATGGTTTATTGAGATATGGTATTACCTGACTTATGGTGATTTCCCAAGCCATTTGAACAAGTAACAAAAGAGAACGCTAAAGATAAAAGTGTAGAATTATGTGATTATCAACAATGTTCTGTACAAGTGAGGGCTTGATAGAACCTTTTTGTTGTGTGTCACCAAGGATCAACAACTACGTTTGTTGGAAGCCTTTCATAGTCAGGCATGCGGTGGCCACTTTTCTTCAAAGGTGACAACTTTCTAAATTTTGCGAGCACAGTTCTTTTGGCTGACCATGTTTTGTGATGCATATCAATGGGTGCACAAATGTCAGTTGTGTCAGTAGTTTATTAGCAAGACAAAGTGGGCAGCCGCTCCTCTCAGGCCAGTTGTTATAGACGCTCCATTTCAACAATGGGGTTTAGATTTTATTGGTCCTATCAACCCATGTTCCAGCAAGGGGCATATTTATGTCCTTACAACCACATATTACTTCACTAAATGGGTTGAGGCTATTCCCACCAAGCAGGCTACATCTGAGGTTGTGTGTGACTTCTTGAAGAAAAATATTACTACGCACTTCAGAGTTCCTCAAAAAATTGTGACAAATAATGCAACATGTTTCTCATCCGAGGAGCTACTAGAGTTCTATTTTGATCACAACATCACTCTATCTCATTCATCAGATTACCCTCAAGGTAATGGTCAGGCCGAGTCATCTAATAAGAACATAGTCACAATCATACACAAGTTAGTTGATTCCAGTAAACGAAGTTGGCATAAGAAACTCTATGATGCTCTTTGGGCCGACATGATTACTCCAAAGAGAGCCGTTGGTACTTCACCCTTCATCCTCATGTATGGTATGGAGGCAACCATACCTATCATGTTGGAATTGTTTGTGTTGCAGCTGGCAACCACAATAGAAGATGGGGAGTTCACAAATCTTATTCAAGAGCGCATTTTGTACCTGACTAAGATTTAAGAAGAAAGGGTGGAGGTGGTAGATAGAATCACTCAACACCAGGAGCGAGTCAAGAAAATTTTTGATAAGAAAGCTCGCCAGTGAGATTTCGAGGTTAGAGATCAAGTCCTACTGAGGGACAAGAGACATGAGCCCAAGGGAATGCATGACAAATTTGATTCCTTGTGGCTGGGGCCGTTCAGGATTCACGAGCTCGCCAGGGAGAACACTTATATCCTCTCGTGCTAGGATGGAAGTCTCCTCCCTCTACCACACAACGGATAGTACCTGAAGCACTTCATCCCTTCGGGGGTGGAGTAAAATTTTTTGCAACAAGATCTCCGTAATTTTAATTTTTTTTGTGATGTGTTTCCCCTTTCCGTGATGTGATCGTTATGTTGTGTTTCCCCTTTTTGTAATAGTCTTGTCATAGGTGACTTAGGAAAGTCTTCCAAATAGGTGATTAGGAAATGTTGTTGACTCTAATACCCAATGGATAAGGCACTGGTCTATGCTAAAAAAATTAGAGATTCTTTGGTTCTCCTATGCTGTAAGTATATGCCATGGTCCCCAAACAAAGTGAAATGTTGTACCCCAAATTTAAATTTTTGCTACACTTAGGCATTTTGAGGAAATGAGTAAAAGTCTTGTTAAATTTGTCAAAAAGGTCAAAATTTGGGTGTGCATGTCATGCATGAGGGGTAAAAAATTGAAATTTCCAAAATTTGACGATTTGGGTTTGCTTCAAGCGACCTAATCTACAAGACCCATATCTCAAATTTTCATCCCTACTTTTTAGGAAAAATGCTAATATTAGAAACTTTCTAAAAATAATAATTTTTTCTAGGTTTTTCTGGGTTTCTTTCGAAACGAATACTGGCAAAATTTTCTAAAAATAGAAAGTTTGTCTGTTAGGGTTCAAACTAATTTTGATTGGCTTAAAATACTTCCTCATTAGGCTGGTGTAGTCAAAATCACAAAATGATCAATTTTTCCCTAGTGGGTCTATTCTTCTTTTTCAATTTCAGAAAGCATTTTGGGAACTTCAAAGTCATCAATGGAGGCCAGTTAGCTGACATGCATCTGATTCAACATTCAAGCACTAAACAAAAGATGAGATGATGAACGTGTGCGAAGAACGAAGGAAGGAGTCAAAAATTGCAGAGAAATGACTAAGTCTTCCAGCCATGGGTGCCCCAGAAGGAGATAGGAGCCCAAATTTTTAGGACATCAAATGGTGAAATCAAGGTTTGTGCTTCTAGGTAAAGTTGTTCAAATTCTTCCCAGCTCCACAGTGAGTCCGACAACATCATCATTAGATCAACCAGTCACCCATAATTCAAGATCAAACAGGGAGGTTGTAACCAGAAGACATAAGGAAAATATTGAAAATCATTGAAAATATTGTAAGTCTGGGAACTTTGGGCGCCTAGCCTTTTGAGAGGTCAAATTCGCCAATTAGGGTTTGTAGATGAGCTCAATCTCTTTAGAATTCAGTCAGCTTCATAATGGATGTCCTCGTCAAATCATCAAACTTGTCAATCTCCGGCAAATTCAGATCAAGCTGAAGGTATATAATGAAGGATCAAGTTTGAAGATGAAAGTCGAAGCAAAAATGGCTAAGTATGGAGGAGTTGGGCGCCCCAGAAGAAGAAAGGTGCCCAAGTTTTTAAGGGCCTAAATGGATGAATTTTCCAGAAGACCCTCCAACATGTCCTCTTTAGATTTGATCAAGCTTTTCAACGTAACCATCAGCTCGTCAATCAGAGTTGGCAGTCATCAGATGTTGAAGGCTGAACAAAGGGAGAAGCAAGAGTAAAATGACAGAAGTCAAGAGCAAAGATGAAAGATACATAAAATATTCTAACTTTGGTGAAGTTGGGCACCCCAACTTGTCAGGGGTTCCCAAGCTTTTGATGCCTTAGGTTTAGCTTTCAGGAGATGCAGCTCCCAGAAGACCCCTCTTGAAATCTTTCAAGCTATCTAGTGAATCTAATTGTCTGTCAATCGAATTAGTGTAGCTCCCAGAATCGAAGATTCATCAAAAGATCAAAGGGAAATGGAGAAAATGAAGAACACAAAAATGGCTAACATTGTGAAGGTTAGGCACCCCTGAAGGAGATAGGCGCCCATGATTTTGAAGGATCAAACAAAGTTTTTAGCTGAAGGTGCCTCAAGAATGATCTTCTTAGTTTCGATCAGGCTTCACCATGAATCATTCAACTTGTCCATCAGATCAATCTGGAAGCTAAAGATCAGAATCAAAGCAAGGTTCAAAATCATAGAAAAGTTGAAAAACTCGGAAAAATAGTTAAGTCTAGGAGAAATTGGCGCCTCTAGCCAAGAAGGGTGCCTAAAATACATTGCCTTAGTCAAAATTTTCAAATTTTCAAAATTGCAAGATGAAGAATGAATGTCCAAGTTCAATGAATAGGCAGATTTTAGGGTTTTGAAGATAAAAGCAAAAAGAAAGTAGGGTTTTCTCAAGCCTAAGGTTTATTTAAGAGGCTTTTATCATTCAATTTTCATTATTCTTTGTAGGTGGCATCCAAATTGAAGAGGGGAAGCAACTTCAAAGTTTTCCTTTTCAAGATTCAAGGTTCAACTTGCTGATTTTTTAGAAATTCTTCATTAATTTTCAGACTAGCAACACAAGACCTTGCTTTTTCATGATTTTTTCATCCAAAACATCAATTTTTTGAAGAAGGTCAAGGATTTCAATTTTCAGTTATCTGGGTCTTTTGATCTCATCATTCTGAAGAATTTTTGAAGAAATTTCTCAAGTTGCAGCAACTGCTTTTTCCTTGCATGTCAGAGAAATCATTAGAGTTTTCAAATTTTGATCATCTGGGTCCTCTCAAAACATTCTTCTGAAGAAAACCCATATCACAACTTTTTTCAAGAAATTTTCAAATCCTAGGGTTTGCTGCTTTTTCAATCAGCCCTCAGTATTTTTCAAATCTGATCAACTGGGCTCATTCCAAATTTTATTCTGAGCAAAACCTAGGAGGCAACCTTTTTTCATGAAAAATTGAAGAAATTAGGGTTTGCTACTTTTTCAGTCTACACTCAAAATTTTCAAAAATGGACGATTTGGGTAGTCTTGCAACGAAATTATGAGCAAAACCCATATCTCAAAAAAAATTTGAAAAATTTGTTCGTTTGAAGAAGAAAAACCAGCATTCTAAAAATAGTAAGTTGCTCAAAACTTGCCTGAATATAGGCGAGTTTATAGTCATTCTTCAAGGTTTTCAGAATGGAATACACTCCCAATGATTTCAAGACCAAGTCAGCACTATACCATGACTTCATCAAAACAATTGAGACTGACTTGCATCACATCAAGCCAGTGTTCGACCTACATGCTTTGGAGAACACAGGTAACACTGCAATCAAAAACCTAGGGCACTTCAGACTTCTTGCAGCAACATCCATTCCTATTTTAGTGCAGAGTATGGAATTTTTAATCACTTGCATCAAGCATTACAATCTGGCGACACGGGAGGTTCAATCACTAGATGACAGATTGATTTGCAATTTGAAATCTGACATGATCGAGAAATGCTTCTCAATTCCTCCTTGGCCTGAAAGTGTGACTATTTCTAAAGGAGAATGTGAAAGGATATGGGAGATGCACAAGGACAAATACAGTAAGAAGATTGCACAAAAGTGGATGAAGGAAAAACATAAGACTCTGTCGAAGAACATCGGGCAAGGAGAGTTCGAAGATGAAATTGCTATCTTGATCACCTTGCTCAACAGAGTCACTGGACAAGAAGATTCTACAAAATTTCAACCCTAGATGTTTTATGTTATACCTCACATCATGAAGAAGACTGAATTCTATGATTGGGCAACCTTAATTAGTGACAGCCTCCATCAACAAATAACAGACTACTTCCAGATTCATGAATTCCATATGGTTTCCTAACTAGTCTACCTAGTGGTCTTCCAAGGTCAATTCAAAGGGTTGAACACTGAGGGGTCCTCGAATGTACAACATGTCTACAACTACTACCCTCAGCTGGAGTTCACGAAGTCACTACATCATTACAAGAGGGTGAACAAGGCTTTCCTGATCCACACAGTGCAAGACCTGGACAATGAGTTACACGTCTGTATCTCATCCACCACCAGGGCAGCAATTGCAAGGTGGGAATATTGGTTTATACAGTTTTCTACTTTCACCTACCTCAGGGTCTATGGCTACTCTTGTGCTCCACTCATGCTGCCAAGGTACCCATCAAATGAAGTTGTTTTCATGGAATTCCTAAGGCAAGCACATGATGTCCACATAGTCTTGAGGAATAGAAAGAAACCCGTCCTCAATTTTCCATTAGGGCTAGGAATTTACACATGCATATCAACAACAGATGCTAAATCCATGGGTGATGAGTTGTCTAAACTCGGTCTCAAGCCTTACAATGAGAGACGATCATATGACCCTCATGGCATCTTCGCTGCCCGACTTGAGAAGAACTATGCTCATTTTCCCGCTCTTGAGGATTTTTGGGCTAACTGCAGAGATGAGTTCAAGGTGTGGAGGCGTAGTTATAGGAGGCTCACTCTTCAACAGATGAAAGACTACTTAGCAGAGGATATCAAAGGGTTATCAAATGATGATGGAGATGTACTTCTCCCAATGTACACTTGGTAGCGAATTGAAGATCAACCCCTTCCACAGGTCAATTGGGCTAACAAAGAGTCCCTCTTAGTTGAAGAATGGACAAGACAACTCCTTGAGGACAACAAGGTTTTCCTAGTCCTCAAGAGGAAGAAATCCATACTAGCAGTAGAGCTGCCAAGGGTATAGTTATTGCTTCCCTCTTCTTCTGGAGCACAATCGAGAGGGAAAGGTGTAAGTCAGTCTCAAGAAGGTGTAAAGGGCAGTAGGTCAACAAAAATTGTAAGAAGTTTGGATTTCTCGAGTATAGTCATTTAGGAGCAGCCAACAGCTGAAACAAAAGCTCCTCCAAAAGAGCCCATACCTAAAAAAGAAACATAAGACGTGCCTTTGACACATGATCCTACAACATTGCCAAGGTCTTCGCCAATTCACATTGATCTAGAGATTGAAAAAGATGAAGAAGTTGCAGTTGAACCTCCCAAAGAAGTTAGTAGAGATACTACCGTATCTTGGCTTGAGAGATCCTTGGGAAGGATAAGTAGAAGACCCTCATATCAGTTGAATTTTGATGATCTAGACAACATCTATCAGGAAGCACCTAAGAAGAAAGAAAAGAGACAAATCCACTTCGAGAGAAATCCTGATGGTGAGATGATCATGGAGACTGCTACACCTCTTGAAGATAGAAATAGAGATGAAGTGGATCTAGATGTCTTTGTGATGGTGAAGGAAAATCTTGGAAAAAGCACGGGACATGCATAAGTTAGTATGTTCAAAGTTGTATCTGAAAGCCTTCAAGAAAGAGTGATCAAAGATGGAGAAGACAAGGCAGCCCTCAAGGATGAAATACAACAACTCAAGCTTTACATTTCTAACCTTGTCCATGGAACTTCACAGTCTACTCAGTTGCTGCCCCAGGTTTTAGAGATGCCAGCTGATCATCATCAGTTGAGACAACTGGTAATATGTGGTAAAAAAACTCAAGAATGGATTGAGGGATTTATCATCAGAGGAAATGAAATCCTTGCATAGATGTTTCAGATGAGGAATAATGCTCATAACTTACATCAAGGCCTACAAGGATTTGAACAAACAATGGTAGAGGTAAAGCCTAGGCATGAAATCATCATTGTAGATTTAGATAAAACTTATGGCTGAATAGTTTCTAGAGAACACAAGAGAAAAATCCTTGCATGGAAAGAGCGTCACAACTTCAAGGTGATAACCTATGAGAGAATGGCTGAGGAGTTCGTTGAATACAAGCAAAGGGTGGTTGAAAATTTTTTGTTCATAAATGAGTTTATTACAGAGATCTGTGCTCGGTGTCACCATGATGATGGTTCCTATGTCAGACTTGATGAAGTGCAAGCCCAGTTTTAGAGTGTTGTTCGCAACAATGATGTCAACAATTCAGTTGGCGGTAGAATGAGTCACATTTCCATGATGTCAGCAAAGTTTGAGAAAGTGGCGAATGAGGTTGAAGATTTCCTGAGATCAATTGTAGATGGAGAGGATATCTTAGAAAAGCGAAACTTTATTATTGATAGTATTGATGCACCTGACAGAGACACAGTTTCTAACTTTTTAGTGGATGTGATCGAGATTTAAAGCAGCTTTCTTTGAAAAGGTTTATTTCCACTTTCTTTCTATTCTTAGAACAATTCTTATTTATTCTTTGAAGAAGAGAAAGAAGATAAAATGTAATAGTTGGCACTTCCTATTTTTCCTGCTTTCTTAGGTGTTAGATGTTATCTTCTTCTAGTTTTAGAAATAAAGCTTGCTTGCTAAGCAAGTCTTAGTTGTAAAAGCAAGGATATTTTAGGGCTCCCTACTCCTCTGCTTGGCTATAAATAAGAGCAACCTTGCTCATTTATTTTCAACCATGCTTGTGATAACAAACACTGAGCCTATTAGTGCCTTCTATTATTATTCAGTGTTGTTCAACCGTACTAGTGATGACAAATTGCTGAGCTTATTTTTCCTTCAAGTTGTTGTCTTGTAGTTGTTGTTCACTTTGTGTAAGAACAAGTTTGCAAGTCTCTTTTAGCTGCAATTTCTTGTTTCATGCATGTGTTTAGTGTAATCTTTGTTCCAAAAATTTGTGAAATAAAGTCTTGAGCCTCTTTTGCCTTGATATAATGTCTCAGATTTCTGTTTATTGTGTTATGCTTATATGATCTTAATTTCAGCCCACATTGAAAGTAAGTATATGCATGTTGAAAAAGAGTTTGTTTAAGTATTTTTTTAGAGAATTAAACTTTGTTCATTTCTATTCCTCTTGCTCTGCGTTTACGTGAGAAAATAGAAACGTTATTAGTGTAGGTTATTCATAGTTGAAATTCCTTAATCAGAAAATCTCAGCTACGACACTTTAGTTTTATAAACTTTATGCTCTTAACTGATCAAAAAGTTAGGAAACTTAGTTTTAGTTTACTTTCTTGAACACCATCAACAAGAGGGAGCTTCCCCTCCTAATTTGAAGAGCAACTTATCTATGCATAGTTGTTTGTTTCAAATTCACATTCCAGAGGTGTGAATTTAAACACCAACAAATGTACTACATCATTGCTCAGATTACCTCTAGGTGAGAGAATTATGACTGGGCCTCATTGATCAGTGACGTTCTACACAAGCAGATTACCAGTTTCCTAGATTCCCACCAATTTTGAAGGAGCACAAAGAATACTGAAAGCTAAAACACCTGTTACAAGGGAGATGCACAGCAAAAAATGCTCAAAAACTTGGAGCTCAATATTGCCAATAGTAAAAGGAGTTATTTTACAAAGAAAAGATTACAACCTTATATAGGTAAAAAACCTAAAAAGGAAAACCCTAGGCTTGCACATAATAATTAATAAAATAATTAATTATTATGCACCTAAAGTTAGCTTAAGTGAAAAAGAGATAAAAGGTAACTTAATTAATTAACCAAATATTGTTTAATTAATCAAGTAAATGACCAATTACTCTAACAACCCCCCTTAGGCTAGACTTAGGGAGAAGCTAAAACCTAGAAGAAGCTACTGAAAGCAAAGAACAATGGGTCCCAGCAACAAGGCCAGATTAGGTACCCAAGTACAAGGAAATCTCTATGAAATGGAGAAGAAGGAGAAAACCCAGTGGGAAAAACTCCTCTCCAAAAAGAGATAAAAGAACATGTTGAAAGAAACATGAAGGAAGGAAGGCCTCATGAAGACCCCCCAAGGACAACTTCCTTCACCCCAAGCATAGAGCGCAACTAAGGATAGCGTGGCGAGGCAAAAGGCTTCGTGAAGATGTCAGCAACCTGCTCGGTAGTGGGAATATACTCCAAGATGAGAGAACCATCCTGAATCAACTGTTTGATGAAATGCATATGAAGCTCAATGTGCTTCGTTCGCTGATGCTCCATTGGGTTGCAAGAAATGTGTATAGAACTTTGATTGTCACACCAAAGAATAGTGGGACTATTAGGAGGAAAACCAAACTCAGTCATCAACTGGCGAAGCCATAAGATCTCCTAACTAGCGAGCACAACAGCTCGGTACTCAGCCTCTGTAGATGATAATGCATGAGCAGTCTGCTTCTTGCAAGACCATGTGATAGGACCAGAGCCAAGACAGAAAACAAAGCCAGAAGTAGACTTCCGATCATTGACATCACCAGCCCAATCTGAGTTAGTGTAGCCAACAATGTGAGGATCCCCTGATGTGTAGTGAATGCCATAAGAAAGGGTGCCTTGAATGTACCTCAAAATACATTTGGCAGCTTGCCAGTGACTCTCACGAGGATCATGGGAGAATCGAGAACAAGGCCAACCGCAAAGGAAAGATCAGGATGAGTGTGAGTCAAGTACAACAAACTGCCTGTAAATTGTAGAATCTACGGAAAGAGTGGGGCAAGTAGGAGTCAAAACAAGCCCTGACTGAAAGGGTGTGGGGACAGACTTGCAATCAAGCATGCCAAAGCCCCGAAGCATATCAAGAGCATACTTTTGCTGGTAAATGGAGATCCCATCAGAAGACTTTATCACCTGAAGACCAAGAAAATAGTGCAGAAGGCTGAGATCTGTCATCTCAAACTGCTCCATCAAAGCTCACTGAGCATGCTGAATCATAGAGGATGAGCTACCTGTGATGAGATCATCAACATATAGCACAAGAATCATGATCTCACCCTCAAGATTTTGAATATAGACTGTAGGATCAGAATGACAGCGTGTGAAACCAGTGGAGAGCAAAAAAGAGTCCATCTTCTCATACCAAGCCCGAGGGGCCTGTTTGAGACCATATAATGAACGCCAAAGTCTGCAAACCAAAGAAGCATCCTGAACAAATCCCTGAGGCTGCTCCATATAGATCTCCTCCTGTAGGTCACCTTACAAGAATGCACTCTTCACATCCATCTGATAAATGGACCAGACCCTAGAAGCTGCAAGTGATAGTACAAAGCGAATAGAATTCATCTTGGCGATAGGGGCAAATGTCTCAGAGTAATCAATACCCTCAACCTGCGAGAAACCCTTCACAACAAGACGTGCTTTGTACTTATCAATAGAACCATCAGCAACATACTTGGTGCGATACAACCATCTGCACCGAACCATCTTTCTGCCCTTAGGAAGAGGACAAAGATCCCAAGTACTATTCCTCATCAAAGAAGAATACTCCTCCATAGCACTATCCCACTCAGGGTGACCTGTCGCCTCGGAAAACTTCTGAGGATCCTCTGAAAGAGGATGACTCAAAAGACTAGAACCCACAATATGAGAACGAGTGTGATGAGTGTCTGAAGGATCACCTGCCATAGATCCTACTGCCTCAACAGTAAAGTGAGCCCATTTGGGCATCTGAGGTGGAGCAAGTGGAGGTGGAGATGGGGGATCATCAACATCCTCATCAGAATCATCCTCAACATAATCCTGAAGAGCTACAGTGTGAGGAGTAGGTAGTGAAGTAGACACTGAAGACATGGTATCCATTGTGGGAAGATGCTCATCAAACTGGACATCCCGTCGAAACAGGACCTCTCTGGAATCAGGATCAAACAACCTGTATGCCTTAACATCCTCACAGTAGCCGACAAAAATGAGGGGTCGACTCTTCCGCTCCATGGCTCTCCTCTGAGCATCAGGAATAAAGGCCCATGCCTCACTACCAAATACTCGAAATGATGAAACATCAGGCTTGTCATGAGACCAAGCCTCCTTAGGAGTCATATGTCAAATCGCCTTGTGAGGCATCTGATTCTGAATATAATTGGCACAATTAACGGCCTCAGCCCAAAAGGATGGATCCATGGACCTGGACTGAATCATACAATTCGCCATCTCCCGTAAAGTCCTGTTCTTTCTCTCAATGACACCATTCTGTTGAGGGGTGTAGGGAACAATAAACTGATGCTGCAAACCATGCTCAGTGCAAAAATCTCTGAAAGCCTGATTCACATACTCCCCCCCATTATCTATACGTATCTGACTAATAGAAAGGCCAGACTGCTTCTCTACAAATGTCTTGAAGATTCAAAAGGAATCAAAGACATCAGACTTGTACTTAAGAAAGTACACCCATGTGCATTTGGAGAAGTCATCAATGAATGTGAGTACATACTTGGCCCCAAAAAAAGGAGTGGGAAATGACATGAGGTCACTATGAATCAACTCCAAGGGTGCCAAAGCACGAGTGGCGCTTCCCTTCGGAAAGGGATCCCTGTGATGCTTTCCAAGCACACAACCATGACAAACACCGTCGGTGTAGGAAATCGGGGGAAGACCAAGAACAAGTCCCTGTGTACTCATCTGCTGAAGATATCTGTAATTGACATGGCCCAAACACTCATGCCAAAGCTTACTCACAGAATCTACATGTGCTATAAGAGATGAACCTGTACCCCCAGAAGGCTCAAATCCATCAAATCTGTAAAGACGAGGTGCAGTATCAACATACCCAGTAGCCACAATCAAATCAGAGTCATGGAGGTCCCGAATAACCACATGATGTGGTGAGAACTCAACTGTCTTACCAGAGCCAGAATGGAAAATATGATAAATGGACATGAGGTTCGTCGAGATGTGACGAACAACCAGAACATCCTGTAGAGTACCCCCATCCAAAGTGACAGAACCTGAACCCAAGATAGAAAGCTGTGTAGAGTCACCCACTGCAATCTGTGAAGTACCACAAGAGGCAAGAGAAGTGACCAACTGCTGAGTGTGAGTCATATGGTGAGAAGCACCAGAATCTAGAATCCAAGTGGACCCATAGGTCAATGCGCGAGCAGTGAGAGCATGACCTTTCCCTGTGGAAGGAGAAGACGACTGAGGTGAGGAGATGTGATGCTGCTGTAGGGCTTCCTCTAAAGCCTCTAATCATTTCCAACACCTGGAAACTGGATGTCCTTCCTTTCCACAGAAGGTACAAGTGTCTCCTGATTTCTTCTTAGTCTTGGAGGAAGACTCACCAGACTTCGAAGATTTCCCCTATTTAGGATTAAGTGGTGGTTTGGAGTCAGACTTAGGAGGTGGTTTGGAGGAATGCTTACTGCCTACAGAATATTTCTTGGGCTTCGATTTTTGCTTCGATTTCTCCTTAGATGACTGAGCAACCAATGCTTTGTTCTTTGATCCTGAGAGCATATCAATTTGAGAAAGGTGTGACTGCTCACAAGATAAACGCTCACAAAACACATCAAAGGTAGGCATGGTAAAATGAGTACCCAAACCATCCATGGTGGAATAGAATGAAGAAGCAAATATCTGAAATGGACCATGAAGCTTCGAAAGGATCAAGTAAATGCACTTTGTGTCTGACTATTCTTGCCACAACACTGTAAAATAGTGCGGATTGTTTTGAACTTGGTCAAAAAATCCTCAATAGTGGGAAATGATTCAGGTAACAGTGAAGTCAGCTCTGCCTCAATCTGTAATGCGCAGAACTCATTAATGGTCCCAAAAAGTGTCTCAAACTTCAACCAAATGGCGCGAGGAGTGAGCAAAGCATCAAGGTGAAATAGAAGGCTGTTTGAAACGTGCAGAGAGAGCAAACCCATAGCTTCATCCATCTTGTTCCTCTGTTGAAGAATCTGAAAAAGATGCTGCAACTGAGGCTGTACCTCATCTAGAAAAGACCACAACCCTCGTGACCTGAGAAGCCTCGTCATGTGAGACTTCTAGGTGTGATAGTTGTGTGATGTGAGTAACTTAACTGAGGAGTCTGCCATGAAACCCTGCACCTATACCTATAACTGTACCTGTACCTTTACCTATACGTGTACCTGTACTTGTACCTGCTTGTGTTTTATTATTATTATGTGATCTTTCAGAATAGACAGAAGATGCATAAGGGTTTGATTGTTTTGAGAGTTTTTGTGTTCTAATTTTCTGATGTAAATGATAGAAAGCGAGAAAAAACACCCCCCACAAAAGATAAACCCAAACCCTAGTACAAACTGAGAAAGAGGAAGCAATGCATAAATAAAAAAGCTTCAAAACAAATTCTCATGTACCTAAATAAAATTCTAAGAAAAAAGATCACATAGCTGAATATAGCAGGCTGAGAGCTTTCCAACGCCTATTTGTTTTTGAAAAACAGAGTCCGTTTGCACCTTTTATGGCCTTGGAAATGCAGAAAGAGGACCCCACTTTGACTGGAAAAAAATACAGTCAAACAAAAAATTTGGTAAAAAGTACCAGTTCATGACATCCGGCACAAAATTATCTTTCCAACGATATCTCGTTTGAAAAAAAATGGAGACCGTATGCCCATTTTATACTCGATTTTGTGAAGCCTCCTGAAAGAGCACAATTCTACCTCCTTTAAGCCCTGGGGGCTAAAAAAAGGAAGCCCCTGGTCCGCTGACTGACCAGAGGGCTAGTGGTAGGTCTGGCAAGCTGGGCACTGGGAGCTTGGCGAGCCGGGCGAGCTCGGCGACGGCTGGAGCTTAGCTCGGGTGGCAGCCGGAGCTCGGGCAGCGGCCGGGAGCTCAGCTGGGCGACGACCGGTAAAAAAACACGGCAGGGGGCGGTGAAGAGAACCGAAAGCTCGACAAGAAAACTGACAGGGGCGAAGGCGCAGGGAGCCACGAACGAGCAGGAGTTGACGGGCTGGACAGGAACTAGCAAAGCGACGGCGACGGTGGAAGCTTCCAGGTGCTTGGAAACCCAGTGGCGGCGACAAACCAGGAGAAACCAGCGGCGGCGACAATGGGAGCTCGAGCGGCCGGTGAAACCAGAGAACCAAGGAGGTCGGCGATGATTGTGGGAGCTCGGGCGGCTGACAAAACCAGAGGCGCGGCAGCTGGAAAACCAAGACGCCGACGACCTGCAGATGGCCAAAAAATAGGGGTGCAGCGGATGAGACGAGTACTGCTGCCTGCAGTACTTGTAGGTCTGGCGGTACCGTGCGTACCGTGGGTGCAAACCCAAAAAAATTCAATTTTTTTTTTTAAGAACCCTTTGAAATTCGCCTGGTTTTTTTTTAAAAAAAAACAAACCCAGCTTCTAATGCAAAAACTCAAACACAAGAACATGGAGCTTCAGACCCATGGCTCTGATACCATGAAGGAGCACAAAGAATACTGAAAGCTAAAACACCTGTTACAAGGGAGATGCACAGCAAAAAATGCTGAAAAACATGGAGCTCAATATTGCCAATTGTAAAAAGAGTTATTTTACAAAGAAAAGATTACAACCTTATATAGGTAAAAAACCTAAAAAGGAAAACCCTAGGCTTGCACATAATAATTAATAAAATAATTAATTATTATGCATCTAAAGTTAGCTTAAGTGAAAAAAAGATAAAATGTAACTTAATTAATTAACCAAATATTGTTTAATTAATCAAGTAAATGACCAATTACTCTAACAAATTTCATATATGTTTGTATGCCATATACTTGATTGCCTACCGGGGTTAGTGTAGAGGGTTGAAAACAGTGGGGATTCTCAATGTACATAAGGTTTATCAATACTACGACCAGCTTGAGTTCACAAAGTCTAATCGACTTTTCAAGCATGTGCAAGAAGCAATCTTGAAGTAAACAATGAGAAACCTAGACTGGGAGTTGCATGTTTGTATCTTAGTAGTTGCCAGAGCAACAATGGTAGAATGGGTGAACTGGTTCATTGAGTTCCCTACTTACACCTACATATGCGTTTACGGATATATAGGAAATCGAGCTATGTTACCTCGCTATCCTTCGGATAGGACAATTTTCATGGAGTTTCTACAGAAATTGTACAACATTCATTCACGTTTGTGCCACAAGTATAAGCCAGTTGCCAACTTTCCATTGCAAATGGGAATCTACTGGTGCAAGACAATAGTTGATGCCAAGGTTGCAGGTCATGAGTTAGAGAAATTTAATCTCAAGTACCTTGTTGATGCATGCACATATGACCCTTGGGGTTGTTATTCAACATGCCTTGGCGGTCGCCCTTACCATAAGCCTACAATGGAGGATTATTGGGTTAACTGCAAAGATGATTTTGAGGTGCGTCGACGCAACTACAATAGGTTCTCCCTCTTAGAGATTTCTTTCTTCATGTTAGAGGGTGTGGGAGGATTGTCAGATGATGATGGGGATGTACTTCCTCAATTCTTCAGAGAACAGGTTGATACGTAGCCACTTCCAGCTATCGATTGGTTTTCCAAGGAATACTAATCTGTCAAAGAGAGATCAAGTAGAGTCATTTAGAATAGTATACTCTACCTAGATAGCAAGAAGACAAGGAGGGAAATCATGC
>VDFB02103831.1:0-17849 GCA_007258455.2 Sequoia sempervirens | reverse complement strand
CGTTATAGAATCCCAACCCTGCGACTATACTACTAACTTCATCCCGTTAGCAATTCACGTAAGCAATATTGCAAATGTATATATTAGTAACAGTTCTTGAACTCCAACTTCCCGTCTCATTCCCTGAGTCCTCCTGAATCCTTGCACTCCCATCAGCATCTCTTTTCTATACATACGGTGGCTAGGAAAGACGGCAGGCAGTTTGCTTCCACCACCGGTGATTAGTTTTAAGGGAATAATAAATAATTTGAATTTCGTTCTAGTCCTTCGCCTGTTCCTTTAAGAATACATGATTTATTCCTCATAATATATATTTCCCTCTCCTTCCCGATGCTTATCTAGCTGTGCTGCCATCATGGCAACTTAGGTAGAGAAAACCCAAATTACTAATGTTAATGCCTCTGAAGATACCGGGAGGTATAGCCAATCTGGGAACATACACCGAAGTCGACAACACAGATATAGACCAACGTAGGAAGTTCACTTGCCAGATTTTAGCATATCATTCCCCATTGATATGAGTATCGGCCTAAAGAATGATCGTATCTTAATGCTCCGTATATGCCCCAACCATATGTCAAACAAAATATATATCTTCGTGGAGGAATGAAGGGCTACATCCCTTTCAAAAGGTGATGTCTTTCCAACTGATCACAACCATTCCTTCCAACAAAGTCTATATTATTATTTATGAGGCTGGTTTCTTACAGACTTTCAGCATTTCTAAAAGGGAAGTCGGCCCCCCAATAAAAAAATAATTCTTAGTTTATAATAAATAAAATATATTATATCATAATGATTGACAATATTTATATTTATATCATATAATAATATTTAAATTGTTATTTTTATTTTTAATATAATAATAATATCATCTTTATTAATAAGAATCTCATTCATCAAGTATGAGTTTTGATCAAGTATTATTAATAATTGTATATCAATATTTATGATTTTTTAATATCTAGAAGTGCGAAAGTTAGGGGACATGACAGTAGGAGTATTCAAATGAAACTATCTCATGTGGGTCATGATTGCATATGATAATCAGATATATAGGGGTCATATGCAGCCAGTTGTTCTTAGTCTAGCGACGGTCTTTGAGGCTAAGACATCAAGTTGAGTTTGCTTGTCCTTGTCTCATTACTAATCATTTTTTGAGATTTCAATACCTTTAAGGTATACCCCTTGGAACACCCTCCCAAGTCTAAGCTAAGCTCGAAGCGTAAGAGATTTAACCCACTCTCATAGAGTTGGCCATTATCCCTCCTTAATCTATTTATGAGCTGATTTCACTTGCATGACGACAACCCTAGCCTTATAAGTGAGATTTTGTTCTAGGAACTGGAGCAATGATTTCGAGACCCATCACCGCAATTCTTTTAATTTTGCAATATCAAATTTAGAGGATGGTGGCTGGTGTTTGGACCCAACAAATACAATTCAACTTTCTGCTTTTTTTTCCTCTTCAAACTTCAACGTGTCCCCTCAACCTAGTACAACTTGTTTTTAGTAGATGAATTGGTATGGCCAGCTAGGCAATATTTTATTCTGATAATAGCAATAGAGGTGTACAGCCCACCTTTATTAACATTACTAACTGATTTCTGGTTTATTCAAAATCTACCATGACAGCAAAAAGAAATAGAAATATGTTTTTTTATAATTTTATTTTGATATGCAACACCTACAACAACCTATAAGTCTCGAATTTGACTTCAAAGTGAAGCCAACACTAGAAACCAAAAGATCTTAGCCCTCCAATTCCTGAATATCCCAGAGCATTTTTGTCCTCAAGGAAAAATGTTCAACCAAATGCTTTGCTGTAATGTCCCCTTCCAAGTGACGGCCCAAATATATTATTAGCTTATTTAATTCCCATAAGCTAATAATTAAAGTTAGGGAATTATTTATTTATTAATTAATATTACATTATTAAAAGCAAATATTTAAATAATGTTCATCAATTAATTATTTTATAGAGTCCAAAGTGGGACTTTATTTTAATTTCCTGCCTAAAGTGCAATATTAAATTATTCAAATCTTCTTGGGCAGTTATTTCTCGAGAAGTTATTAAAAGGTGTTCGAGAAGGCATTATTCATTATTGGAGTTTATTTTCTTCTGCTGTGAGCTTTCGAGCTTGACATTTCTAGGGTTTCGGTGGTGAAAGGATTCCACCCTAGCTGTTTCAGAGTGGAAAATCACACAGGTTTTCCAGATTGGGCTTCATTGCAATTTAGCGAGTCTCCTGCGGAGACCAAACTGGAGGAAACGATAAATAAATTTCTATTTTTTGATGGCTGAGTGTGGCGTCTAGTTTTGATGGAGATACATAATATTTAGGTAGCCAAAATTACATTTCCTGAGTTTGTTCTTTGAATATCTATTGCTGGGCGAGTTTGTAAAAGACGACGTGGGACAGTGAAAACCCTAGGCGTCACTTAATGCTAGGTTTTAAGGCAGAAACTTGGAGTTTATCAGGTCATGGGCTTCTTTGGAAGGTCGCAAGCTGTCGGGAATATTAATAGCCTTTCATTTCCAGTCGTAGAGTTTCTGAGAAGGGCGGTTTGAGTTTATTCACTGCTGGTGTGAGCATAACCGCCCAGGCGCAGCAGTTAGAGTATCATACAGCTTGTATTTGCCTTACATGGGGATTTTGAAGTCATATAATGCTGGTATGAAGGTCATTTGGACGCTTAAAGGCTGCATGTATGAAGCTGGGAGTGTGTTTGGCCCATAAGAAGGTTGATTGGGGTTTCAAAGGCTAGGCAAATGAATCTTTCTGAATGCTGGTTTCATCTGCAAGTCACTGCTGTTCATTTCCAGTCTTGGCGTGGCAATAACCAAGTCTGAAATGCATTTTATTTACTCCTTAATGTGCTGTTAGCAGACAGTCCAAAGTATATTGTCAATCTAAAATAACTGATGTATATTTCTGAGTCATACTCTTATGTAATTGCTTCATAAGCAAGCTCAGTTTGATTAGGAACAAGTTTGCACTCTATTTTCTGTTGCTTCTCTATGTAATCCTCTATAGCATTGTAGCTCTGTAAAGCAACGAAATGAGTATATGAGCTGGTTAATACATCTGTCTTGCATTTAATTAAATTTGATCAACACCCATGGATTGAAGTTATCGATATATTGGCAACTACTTTATCATTGAAAGAGCACAGTTCAGTTTATGCATTACTTTTATTTGACAAATATAATATGTCAAATTGAAATATTGGAACTATCGTGCAAAATCTACTAAGGTTTTTTACATTTGCACAAGGGTTTCTAAAAATTTTGCAATGATAGAATGAATGAGTTTACTAGTTTTTCCAAAACTTTCTTTTCTATGCTTTTTCCAGCCAACCCTAAAAACTTCTATTTTGAATATTCATCTTTTCCCTTTTTAATTATTAATTACCTAAAAGGTCATTACTATTTCTTTTATTTGAATATTCAAAATTTTCACTTTATGAATTTTATTTGCTTTTTAGCCCAATGTAATTATAATAAATTAAGTGTCATTTTTTCTTCAACATTATAACTTAGGTGCTTTTGGACAACTTAATAAATTATCATTATATTATTCCCCTACAAATCTTCCCTTCAACCTACGTGGAATAAAGATAGGCTTTGGATTCTTCAATTAGAATAATTTCAGAAAAGGGACATTACATGAACACATTGTAGCTAAATAAGCTACATAATGAAATAAGTAATGAAAGGGAGGAAGGCATGTGGCATGAAACAAGAGGGGAACACCAATGAAAAGCATAGGAGTCAAAAGCCAATTTAATTGTCTTCTTTTTTCCTTTTTTTATCACAAGCCAAATTGAAGACAAATTAATCAAAAAAATTTACTTCTGGTTATTTTTAGGGATTTTTAAATGGCAAAATTCTGAGATAGGCTACAAGCCTAAAATATTTGTCACAAACAGTGTCAAAAAACTAGAAGAAACTTAGAGATCACAAGTGGTAAGAAATATGTAAGGAACTGCATATTAAATATATACAGAAAAAAAAATATAAAATAGCTTGTGAAATGAAGAATACATATGTGATATGACAAATATAAAAATTCAGATGACACGGCACGTTCCATAAAGCAGGCCCCGTTTAAGTCTATTGATAAGTCATCACATTGAAAGCTGATCTTTTATAACTAATGGCTGAATTAAATGAATTATATAATAGACATAGTACTTGCCATTTAAAATTTTATCCATATTAGAAATGCAATATACATAGCAATAGTAGTAACAATAGGAAGGATAGCCAAAAGAGAGCTCTCGAACAATATTTTATATTTGACCATAAAAAAAAATCAACTAATTGATGTGTCACTTGGATAACTGTCTGACAACAACCTGATGGTACCAACCATAAGCAAGAAACAAAACACATTCGCGCATCATAACACAGGTCATTTGTCACACAACTAGTAATCAACCAACATATACAAATTCTTGAGCCATGCCAAACTAATACAAAGATGACTGAAAAATTTTGACTTCATTTTTACCATATACAAAGTGTATACACAAATCAAATAGAGCTATGCAAAATGAACATACCAGGAAATCAATTTCGACATCATCTGCATTTTTGTACAAGCGAACTACCTGGTTCAATTTCAATTTAATTTATCAGGATTTTTCCTGCTAGATTCCCTCAAATATTTATTAAAAAAAACTTACAAAACTGTGTGTGCATATGTTTCTATCAACTTGCTAAACATTCAATAGTTAGACAAGAAGAAAATATGATGAGTTAAAAGAAATGAGGCCTATGTATGCAACACAACTTCAAATATCATTTTCAAATTAGAAACGAGATAATGGCACCATATTTTATTTATTTTGTTATAAAGAATGTGCTATTTAAATATATCAATTAGTACAGGGCTGTTGATTAAGAGCAATAAGGTTATTTTTTCATTTTCCAAATTTAAAGTTAATTAATAACGAGGTATCATGCATTATGCTAGAATTGCAAGTGATTGTAACTTATGATTTGTTAGGATCAAATAATCAAAATGCGAAGGCACTATAAATGTATAATTACTTTCACAAACCCAGTGAAGCCTATGGATAAAAAGTAAAATCAATTATTTGCATGCTCTACTTTACTTCAGGCATTTAACATAATACATAGCTTTTCAGTTTTCTTTGAAATTTCATTAAAGAACTTTCTTTAAATCTATGTACAAGATTTATTATTACCTTGGACAATATAACATGTTAATTTGAAATGATAAGAACAATAAGAACTAATTTTGAAATTTTATGTAAAACTATAGTTAGATTTGTATGTTACAAGGCTAGCCAGATAGGGCAAACCCTCTTGCTGCGGATTTGAAGGTGAAATCACAGGGGTCGGGTGCTTACCTTGAATTTGTATAGTCCCTACAGCATCAAGATCACCTACCTCTGGCAATTAGTGCATATCCTTTGTTGGATAATATCTTTGTGATCGAGCTCAAACTCAAGTGTCATAACAAGCATGGGCTAGTATTTGAGCCTTGAACCTTGCCAACTCAAAATCAAATAATTAGTATTTACATCTTATAATTATTCAAGGTCATACCAAACTCATCTTTGGAATTTCATATAGCATAAATCCCCGAAGCGTCCCCCCCCACATTTAATACCCCATCCCTGTCCTCGAAACGTCCTGGGTAAAGGGGGATGGTCCCCTGGCATCCCCTTTTGCCCAAAAAATTAGGAAACTATCCCCAAAACAAAGCGGGTTTTCCCAAGGTATCTGTTGTGTTCTTATTGTCTGATTCTGAATTAAATTATGTGCATTAATCTGATCATAAAATTTAACATGGTATCAGAGCGGGTTTGAGGAAATCATGATCAGATTTGTCCTTACAAAGATACTCTATTCTCTTATTTATATTTCCTTGTCTATCTATACTTTAGTCAAGATGGTGAATGGGCTTAAGATTGAGGATAGACTCGAGGGAGCATCCGACTTCACATCATGGAGATTCAGGATCATGCTTACCTTGCAAGAGAATGACTTGGGTGAGTTTGTGGAGTCCAGTGTTCCTGAACCTGAGGAGGAAGAAGAGAAGTTGCAGTGGAAGAAGAAAGATATCAAGGCAATGAAAATATTGGTTGATTTTGTTAAGGCTCATATCGTTCCTATTGTCTCTAAGTTGAAGACGGCAAGAGACATGTTTAAAACATTGGAAGAAATGTACTAAATCAACAATACCAGTCGGGCACTTGCACTGAAGCAACAATTACACCATGTGAAGATGGCGAAAGGAGAATCAATGATTGCCTACTTCATGAGGATTTCAGATTTGAGAGATCAGCTCTCGACAATTGGCCATGTAGTTCGAAACAAAGACTTGACCATGCTTACTCTCAATGGTCTTCCTTTGTCTTGGGAATCCTACATTCAAGGAATCAGTGCAAGATCAAAAATGCCTACGTTTGATCATCTAAGGGCAAACTGCATTCAAAAAGAATCAAGGTTAGTGGCTAGAGGCATTGGTCAAAGTTCAAAGAATGAAGATATTCATGTTCTCGCCTCCCATGCTTCAAACAAGAAAGGAAAAGATGGAAAGAAAGGTTTCTTCGAGAGGAATCGAGATACAGGAAATCATGATGCCCCTGCTTTCAAGAAGAAGAGAGACATGTCCAAGATTCAACGCTTTAGGTGTGATAAGTTTGGCCACTTTGCTAAGCATTGTCCATCTAGACCTAAGCAACAAGCCACCATTGCAGATGTTGATGATGCTTCTCTGCAGAAGGATTCATGTGAATACTTGTTCTATTCGGCATTGTCAAGCAATGTACCTAAAGATACCAACACTTGGCTGATTGACAGTGGTGCTTCTCGACACATCACCGGATTTAAAGAGCACTTATCAAGTTTGGTGGAGAAAGATTCTTCCGAACAAGTCATTATCGGAGATGATGTTGGCTACTCCGCGAAAGGAATTGGGACCTCTACTCTTCATTTGGATTTCGGCATTACACTTCAATTGAGGGATGTTCTTTATGTTCCAGGAATCAAGCGCAATCTCATCTCCATTTCAGCTCTAGAAGATAAAGGATACCATGTTGCCTTCTCCAAACGTAAAGTTCTTGTGTGGATGGAGAATTCCAATTTCAAGGATGCTTAAGTAATTGGTGTTAGAGATGAAAGCCTCTATAGGCTATATGCGCATCCTCTATAGGCATTAGTTCATGATTCTTCAAGCTTATGTGATCTTTGGCATCGAAGAATGGCTCACCTACACTTCCGAGCCTTACCTATCATGGAGAAGATGGTCATGGGACTTCCTAAGTTCAATCAGGAGCATGAAGGAACTTGCAAAGGATGTGCTATGGGTAAGGATTCAAAAGTTCCATTCCATAGTTCAGAAAGTAAATCGAAGTGTATTTTAGACCTTATTCATTCTGATTTATGTGGACCTATGTATGTTCCTTCTTCGAGTGGTTTCTTGTATTATGTTCTTTTTATTCATGATCACTCTAGAAAGACTTGGATTTATTTTTTGAAAACTAAAGAGTCTGAGGAAGTGTTAGAAAGGTTCAAGGAGTTCAAAGCTCTAGTAGAGAATCTTTTCGGTAAAAGAATCAAGGTCTTCAGATCTAATAATGGTGGAGAATACAACTCTGGCAATTTTCAAAAATGTTGTGTTGATGCTGGGATTAAGAGGGAGTTTTGTGTCCCCCATAATCCTCAATAGAATGGTGTTGCAGAGAGAAAGAATAGGACGATCGTGGAAGCAGCAAAAGCCATGATTCATGACCAGGATATGGAAACCTTCTTATGGGCAGAAGCTTCTAGGACTGCATTATATGTTCAGAATAGAAGTCCTCACAAGGTCTTGGACAGTATGACTCTGGAAGAAGCCTTTACAAGAAAGAAGCCAAAAGTTAGTCATTTAAGGATCTTTGGATGTCCTGTCTATGTCCATGTTCCAAAGGAAAAGAGAACAAAGTTAGAGCCTTCTGGCAAGAAGGGAATATTGTGGGCTACAATGAGACATCAAAAGCCTACATGATATATGTTCCAGGTCAGAAATTGATTGAGATCAGTAGAAATGTCACATTCTTGGAAGATGTTGCATTTAGAAAATCCAAGGGAACTCATGTGGAGATTGACAAAGATGATTCTCCTTAGGATATGGAAGTTGACCATACTCCTGAGATTCAGAGGGAGACATCAAACCAAAGGAAGATGTTGATCCAATTGAGGCCTTAGAACCTACTGATGGGCCTACCGATATAGTGATTAGAAGGAAGAGACCTCTTTGGGCTAGGCAAACTATGCAAGAGGCTGAGAGGTTCACAGCTCCTAGAGGTACCTTCAAAGAAAGTAAAAGGCCACATAAGTTCTCCAATTATGTTGCCTTGATGAGTCAGATTATTGAGTCTAAGCCTTCTAGTGTGGAGGAAGCTTCCAATCAACAGGTTTGGACAAATGCTATGACAGAGGAGTACCAATCAATTCTCAAGAATGATGTTTGGGACATTGTTCCTGGACACGAAGGCAAATTTGTGGTATCTTTGAAATGGCTCTTCGAGTTCAAGCATGCAACTGATGGGAGCATTGCGAAGTACAAGGCAAGATTCGTCGCTCGTGGTTTCTCACAGAAGGAGGGAGTTGATTATGAAGAAACATTTGCTACTGTTGCTCGCTATACTTTTGTCATAACCATCATTGCCATTGTTGCATCTAGAGGATGGAAGATTCATCAAATGGATGTGAAGAGAGCTTTTCTACATGGTGTGATCAAGGAAGAAGTTTATATCGAGCAACCTGATGGGTTTGAGGTACATGGGAAGGAATCTCATGTTTGCACGCTGAAGAAGGCCTTCTATGGCCTTAGGCAGGCTCCTCATGCATGGTACGAAGGAATTAATCATTACCTTGTCAAGTTTGGGCTTCTTGAAGAATGATGCTGACTCTAATCTATACTTTAAGGTAATTAATGGTGAAGCATTGATTTTGGTTTTGTATGTTGATGATTTGATTCTTACTGGAGAAGAGCACTTAATCATCAAATGTAAGAAAGAGTTGGCGTCTGAGTTTGAGATGAAAGACCTTGGGCTTATGCATTACTTCCTTGGCTTAGAAGTCTGGCAAAAACCAGATGAGATTATTCTAAGTCAAGGGAAGTACACCATTCATATACTTAAGAGGTTTGGTATGATGGATTGCAAATCCATGTCTACACCTATGGAGACCAACCTACATAAATTAAAGGAGGTTGCAGTTAGTTCAGACTTGGTGGATCCTACAATGTACAAACAGCTGATTGGGTCCTTGATGTATCTAGTTAACACTAGACCAGATATTTGTTATGTTGTGAGTGCACTTAGTCAGTTCATGTGTGAACTGAGACAGATACATCTTGTTGCAGCTAAACATATCCTAAGATACTTGTGTGGCACAGTTGGATATGGCTTGAGATATTCTTCAAATGCTGACTTGGAGCTGAATGGTTAGACTAATTCTGATTAGGCAGGGTGTGTCACAGATCGGAAGAGCACCTCTGGATGTTGCTTCAGTTTGGGATCTACTATGTTTTCCTCATGCAGCAGGAAGCAGTCATCTCTAGCATTGAGTAGAGCAAAGGCAAAGTATATTGCAGCTTGTATGGCAGCTTGGGAAGTAGTGTGGCTTCGTAAGCTCCTTGTTGGATTGTTTGGACAATCAAAGGAGCCTACTATCATTTATTGTGATAACCAGAGTTGTGTGAACCTTTATGTCATGACATAACCAAGCATTTTGAAATTAAATACCACTATATTAGAGATATGGTATTGAGGAAGGCTATACAGTTGAAGTATATTAGCACTGATGACCAAACGGAAGACATTCTCACCAAGCCCCTCTCCAAAATAAAGTTTGTGTACTTTTGAGATAAGCTTGGTATGGTGGAGAATCCAGCCTTAACTGAGAAAGAGTCTTAGTATCAGTGATAGCCTGTAATGAGTTCTTCTCTGTGAAGAGAAGTTTGAGGTGAAATCCCTTGAGTAATGAGTTCTTCTCTGTGAGAGAAGTTTGAGGTGAAATCCCTTGAGTAATGAGTTCTCTGTGAGAGAAGTTCGAGGTGAAATCCCTTGATTAATGAGTTCTCTGTGAAGAGAAGTTTGAGGTGTAATCCCTTGATTCCACCCTCTGGGAGAGCCACCTCCATGATAGCATCATGTGAGAGAGTCCCTGATGATTTTTTTGTACTTGTGTTTTCACCCTCTGAGAGAGACATGGTGAAAGTCATGTTGAGGTGACAACATCATGCAAGTGATGAACACTTGTACATACCATACATGGTTGTAGCCATTATGGTTGATATCATATTGAGGTGATATCTGATATCACGATGAGGTGATATTCTTCTTTTTCACTTATGGTTGTAGCCATAGTGGTAGACATCACGATGAGGTGACATGTCTTGTGTAGCTGGAAGTATCATCCCTAGCTGAGAGGGAGTGTTGATGTTCTAGCAGCGACGGGCTACTTCTTCCAGATCCGCATATGAAGATAATTGAAATATAGCCTAACGGCTATTTAAATTATATTTATATTCTTCCTCTTGGGCTGACTTAAGACATTTTGAAGAGTCATTCCTTTTATTAAAAGAGATTTAATATTGATTATTGGAAAGTCGTCACTTTATCAAGGCCGACATCTCTTGAAGATAAGGCGTGAATTCAAGAGGCATGTCATTCTATAAGGAGGCCGACATGTTCACTTGAGGAGATGTGTTGCTCTTCCCTTTGTATATATGCACATCCACTCATTGTCTTGTATTCATTCAGTTCGATATTAACCTTTGAAGAGAAGTGTGAATCATCTAGAAGAGGCAGCGATTTTTGTAGAAGTGTATCTTGCTAGTGGCTTATGTCATTCAGTGAATTGCTTAATTTTATTGCTATGTTTGCATCAGTTTGTGGTGCCTCTTATTGGCCCTCATATTGGGCTTTGTAAAGAAGACATTTGTGTTTACATTTCAATATATAAGTGATATATTGTTGCTGGGTTTTTCTCCCTCAGGAGGAGGGTTTTCCCAAGGTATCTGTTGTGTTCTTATTGTCTGATTTTGAATTAAATTATGTGCATTAATCTGATCATAAAATTTAACAGTTGTGACAAACCCTAATTAGGATTTATTTTTGTAATCTTGACTGTTGATTCCAAATCAATCTTGGCCATTGAATTGTAAACGAAGAGCCTATAAATTGAGCTCGCCCCTCATTTGTAAAGTGTGGACATAGTATATAAAATTGTTGCGTTATGCTATTTTCGATAATAAAAGCTCTTATGCATGATTTGCTTTGAATCACTTTTATTGTCAAGTAGTGTGCAAGGTTGCATAACTTCTTCAACCATAGATTAGAATTAGATAGAATTAGATTACAATTAAAATAGAATTTGCTTTGAATGTTTGTTAAGTGAATGCAAGATTTGATCGTATAGATTAATGGTGAAATATTGCTCATACTTTCTTCAGATGGATGATTTTCATTCGATGCGTAAAGTTAGCCTGAGCTTGTGATTGTGGATGCTCAACTTCGGTCTTATTCGAGGCATGAAAATATAATCACACCCTTTGAAGATTGCACCCACTTTGTGTAGTCGTCCGAGGGAGGCGAAACAAAGTGTGGTTACTCGTTTCACCTGATCTCTGTTGTCTTTTGAATTCCTAGGGATAGATTAGAACTTCTAAATCCTTATCCTTTTTCCACTTTTTTTTTCGAGATCCAAATTGAAAATCCCAAAAGAAGAAGTATTTAATGCGAAATTCGTCTAAATCCTGAACTTGTGAAGAAATTTCCTAGCGTAAGTCCCTTTGTGTATTACCAGCATATCACAACGCCCATTGAGCTTATCCACATGTCATGACCTGACGAAAGAGACCTTGGAGTCGCCATATGATCTTCTCGCAATCTTAGCATACGCAGTGACTTTTTTCAAGATAGGATAGAGTGTCTTTGGACATTTTATTTTGTGTGTTTGGTGGATGATAAAACGTACACCAACACATCCCAGGAACGGCCAGGGGACGGCTAAGCCGTCCCTCGACCATCCCGGGGACGGCCAGCTGTCCTCCACATTTTGCATTGATTTTAATTAAGAAAACACATTTTTTTAAAACTAACGGCCCTACCTATGTGGCTATTGTGGGCCCCATTGGTGTTTGCTCTCTTATGGGGAAAAAAAGGCCTCTTTTAATTCATTTATGCATTTGTTTGTTGTGAGCAGCCAAGGGTTTGAGAGAAAGAAAAGTTGCAGCCATTGAAGGAGAAAGAACAGCAGCTTGAAGGAGGAGAGGAGGTTGAAGTTAGTGTTGTTGGGAGTGAAAATACGCCTAAAAGGTTTGCATTTCCTTTCCCTCTTTTTTTTTCTTTTTTTTTTGCAAAATCTCAAGCATACAATGTCTGAGAGCCAGCTGTCCTCCACATTTTGCATTGATTTTAATTAAGAAAACACACTTTTTAAAAACTAACGGCCCTACCTATGTGGCTATTGTGGGCCCCATTGGTGTTTGCTCTCTTATGGGGAAAAAAAGGCCTCTTTTAATTCATTTATGCATTTGTTTGTTGTGAGCAGCCAAGGGTTTGAGAGAAAGAAAAGTTGCAGCCATTGAAGGAGAAAGAACAGCAGCTTGAAGGAGGAGAGGAGGTTGAAGTTAGTGTTGTTGGGAGTGAAAATACGCCTAAAAGGTTTGCATTTCCTTTCCCTCTTTTTTTTTCATTTTCAATTGAAACTTGCATTCAAAATATAAAAAACATGAGCAGCAATGGGGGTGGGAGTGATAGCGAAGAGGAAGTGCAAAATAGAAGGGAAAGTGGTGAGGGTGTTAGTGGAGACCAAACAAATCCATACCAATGCCCTTCAATAGTCATGGAATGCTATGCAAAACACCCTTTAAACAAAAATAAACCATTCCTTCAATATGTTACACCTGTGGGCCAAAGACAAAAAAATTCAGGGGGAGTAGGGTGTGGTATTGCATGTTTGCAAAAAAGAATTTAGGGGCAGCTACACAAGGGTAAGGTCTCATTTTTTGGGTGGGGCGGGCCATGGAGTTACAATGTGTCCTAAGTTAAAAGATGATGAAGCATTAGAGTGTCAAAGAATTCAAATGGGGTTGGATGGTGGGGTTCAAGGTGGGTCATCTTCTTTTCCAAGTGCACAATCATCTATGCCTAATCATATGCCTTCCACTGTTGGTAGTAGTGGAGTTGCCTCAAGAGGAAAGAGGAAGGTGAGTGGTAGTGGGAAGGGAACTTCAGTTGAGTCTTTGTTTAATAAAAAAGGAAAAGAAGCGACACTTCCATTGCCAAATTCTTTTTTTCCCATGCCATCCCATTTCATGTGGCCCGTTCATCTTATTTCAAACAAATGGTGAAAGATATAGCCACTATTGGTCCTTCATTCATACCCCCTAGAGATCATAAGCTACGCACCACCATCCTAAACAAAGAGTACTCCAAAGTTAATGTGTTAATGGCGGAGATGAGGCAAACATGGATGAGGATGGGGTGCTCTATAGTGATGGATGGGTGGACTGATGTTAGACATCGGCCACTCATCAATGTCATAGTCACATGCCCTACCAGTTCTTATTTTCTTAGAGCCATAGATTGTTCAGGGAGATGTAAGGATGTAGACTTCCATTTTTACATTTTGAGAGATGCCATAGAGGAGGTTAGGTACGCCTAATGTAGTGTAGCGATCACCAATTCGACTGGCGGTGTGCAAGTGGTTGGTTTGATGGTAGAGAATTGCACTCATAGGCGCATATTTTGGACCCCATGTTGTGTTCATGCATTGAACAATGCATTGAAAACTATCTGAAGTTGGATTAGGTGAGAGACAAATGGTGGTGAAGCAAAGATATTAAATGATAGAACACAATCACCACCTTTATCTTGGTCATTTCAAAGGAGTTTGCCAAACTGTTGAGACAAAGATTTGTCTGCCACTTCATTTTGTTTTCACTTTCAATTTTCAAATTTTGAAACTTCAAAGTTCAAACATTTCATTTGTATTCATAATTTGGTTTTGTTTTAATGAGTCATTGAATCAATTAATGTAGATATGCCACATACTTCATCTTCTTGGAGAGGATGCTAGAGGTGCGTGAGCCTCTACAAGCGATGATGGTCAATGCAAAGTGGACTAGATGGCCTAATTCAAGTTTTACTCAAGGAAAGACCATCAAACAAAAGATCCTCAATGACGATTGGTGGTCCAATGTGAGGTAAGACATATTAGATTGCTGATTTTCCTATTAAATTTCTGATTTTAATATTTTAATTTCATTGTCCAATGTTCCAACTTTTGAAGTTTCTAACATGTCAATTAATTATTTTGAAGTTTTTGTTTGCATTTTGCAGATATATTTCCTCCTTCATCTCACCTATTGTAGATTTCATTTGATATGCTAATACAAACTCTCCTAGTCTTGGATAGATATATGAGACATTTGACAATATGCTTGGGAAGAACAAGCAAACTATTTTGGCAAAGGATCCCACTTTAGATTTATATGAGCAACACATTTAAAGCTATTGTGAAGGAATTGGAATCTGATGAACACCAGCTTCATATGGCTGCCTTTGATCTAAATCCCAAATGGTATGCACCAAGGGATGGTAGGGTGCCTCCATGTGATGACCCTAAGGTTTTAGATGGGTTCACACGAGCCATTGATAAGATGTATTCAGCAGAGTAGGCTTCACTACTTCGGACACAATTCCTAGACTTTGCAAATATTCATGGCCCAAACTTAAGTAAACCACAGCCGAGGTTGCATAGAGCTATATTAGCTCAAACGGACCCTACTGGATGGTGGACCTTTCATGGGAGGGATACATTGCAGTTGAAGATACTTGCTACTCGTCTTCTTGCACAGGTTGCCAGTTCCTTTGCTACAAAGAGGAATTGGTCCACATATAGCTTTATCCACTCCCTCAAGAGGAATAGACTTACCTCTAGACGAGCGGAGAAGCTAGTGGTCGTCCATAGTGCTCTTCGGCTTTAGGATCGACAGACTCCAAAGTATCGACAAACTCCAGCTCTACAGTGGGATATTGATCCCGAAGACGTGGCCCAAGTAGATGAGGAGGAGATAGCAGAGGGTTTGGTTGGGGTTCTGTTGGTTGAGGCTGAGTTGGACCATGGCAGTGGCAGTGACTCAAAGGATGACTCTGATTTTGATGCAGTTATGGGAGATGATTAGGGGCAGCAGTGCTCTTTGTTTATTCATTATTGACATACAATATTGTATTTTGATTTTTAGAGCAAACTTTAAAACTATATGGCAGCAATGTAGCCTTTGGGCATTTTGAAATAAGTTTATAAATTATAACTTGGAGGTTGTTTCATGATTCATGTATGTTAATTTTGAATTTTGAATGCGTATTGAGTATTGACATAATGTTGAACACAAATGTTATATGTTAAGGTTCTATAATGTATATTATACACGCCTTATCCATGTTATCATATGAATATTTTAAATTTCCCTATATTTTTTAAATTTTCCTTATATTTTATATAGTCGTCCCCTGTCGTCCCCAAATTTGCCAATCACTACTACAACCACATTCTCCTCTCTTATATCCTCATTCACCAAAAATTTCATGCTTTCTAAAAGATGTGCTCCAACTGCAATCTCATTCCCTTTACTCCTTACTATTTCACCTACAATCAAATCAACAAAACTAATAATATGAAAATTAAAAGGCTCCATGACCATTTCTTCCAAAGAATCTCCTGCTGCAACACTTTGTTCTTTTGGTTCAACAACTTGCACTTTTGATCTTTCCTCACCAGCACAGTATTCTTTTCTTCATTATTCTCTACTGCAATAAAATTCTCATGTGAAGAATCACTCAAACTAAACATCTTCTCAATCATTTCATCTTTTCTTCAGGCAATAGGTCATCTTCATCAACTCCATAGTCAAGCATAGCACCTTTACAAGACTCCATTTCAACTTCTAAATCAGCTACTACCTTCATAAGAACTTCTGCAGTGACACTTTTATATTTTGCAACTTGTGCTTCTCAAACTTATATCACCACCACAATTTTTTCTTTTACATTTTCCTCTAGCACGAGGACTTCATCTTTTCTATCTTTACCTTCCTCCATATCTACAAACAAAACAATGGTAGACGAAACCGGGTTTTCAACATTACATTTCTCCTCCACTACAACCTTATCCACCAACACATTATAATGCTTTCAAAAAGACATGTTTCAACCACAATCACATTATTTTATTTTGTCATGCCATCTATATGACATTCTTCATCCTTCTCAGTCACATCTACATTAACTCTTTCACATTGCTTAGCCTCCAAACTTTTCAATCTCAAATGGATGGCCATCATCTTCTACAAGATTTTTTCAGAAGTTCCACAACTCCTACAATTTCATTTTCTTCCATGCCACCAATATGGCATTCTTCATGATTCCTAATCACATCTATAGCAACTCTTCCACATTGCTTAGCCCCAATCTCAAATGAATGTCTATCATCTCTTCAAAGAATTCCTTCTCTTTGTATTGCTCTATAAATGCCTGCTCTATTGGCCTCTTTAAGACCATCCTCATTGCCTTTTCAAAGACATCTTCACACACATACAATTGTTTGCAATTACAGGACTTACATCTGCAACAAACTCACTAGAGTATTCAGCTTACATTCAGCAATGAAGCCCTTTTTGATACATTTGTGCCTCCTCATGGCCCTCTACAGTCACAAGCCTCCACATGCTTGCAACAAATTTATTAGAGCACACAGCAATCTACAGTTACAGATATTTACAACAAATCTACTAGTGCACAAACCTCTCTACAGTTACAGGACTCCATACCTACAACAAATCCTCTAGGGCACACAGCCCTCTACAGTCATAGATACCCACAATAAAAGAACTACTACAACATTCCAAGACACCTTCCAGCCAAAAAGATCTTTCTCAAACTTTCTCATGCAATTGATGCAATCCCCAACACATACGAGAGAGTGAACTTGCTCTGATATGACTTGATACTGTCAGGGATTCAAGTGTCTAGTAAAAGGTAATTGATCCCGTAGCTCCACACAGAACAACCAACTCTTAATTGCGGCAAGGAATAATACATTGGAAATTGCAACCTAGAATAACAGCAATATGATACTTCATTGTTCAATTGTCAACTACCCTGGAATGGTGTTGAGCAATAGGAGCTAAGCCTTACAATGACTCAAGAAGTTGTATTCCTGAATTTAAAATTCCAACTTAGCACACAGGCATTCCAATCACCACATAACATTTAGGAAACTAGAAAATAGTTTCTCACCAGAAATGCATAACAATCACTTGGAAATTATCCCAGGTTCCTCCCCTTTGCTCTCAGGTACACAGTCCAGTAATAGGGACTTCCAACAAACTTCATCTCTCACCCCAATTGATACGCAAAATTACCTCAGCATCAAATGAAAAACATACTCAGTTACCTCACACAGTCACTATGATAACTAAACATTTCCCATGCCTGGTTGAATTTTCTTCTTCATATTTTTCTATTTGAGGAAAGATATTTTAAGACTCTCTACTACCCACTCACTGTCTTTCTACAGGCACAGGCCTCAATTTTATTGTTTTGAATCATCAAGCGATGCCATCTCACTAAATTGGTACATAAAGGTGTGTAATAAATAGAGTCGGACAGAAGCAGCAGTTGCAAAAGGAGGCAGTAATGTAACTACCAAAAACCGTCAGACAGGGATAATGAACATCCACTAAGATCAAGCGCCCAACAATTTCCCACGACCTCAATAAGAGGCTAAGTATATAGGGAAATGCCAATCATCA
>VDFB02103830.1:0-13606 GCA_007258455.2 Sequoia sempervirens | reverse complement strand
ATATTTGAATTGAAGTAGAGTCCTTTCTAATGGTTATTATGCAGCATGGTTCAAACTGCAGAATAGAGGAAGGCTAGTGGTCTATAAAGAATCCTGCGTTTTATTGTTTTCACTGATATACACATGATGCAGATGTTTAATTGCAAGAGTCTGAGCGTTAGAGTCGGTGCCCAGCTAAAGTTCTTAATTCCAGCCATTCAGGAACTTTATATATCGGATCTGAACTTGCCTAAGGATCAGCAAAGCCATATCTTTTACCAGTTCTACACTACTCTAATTAGAGGTGCTGAGCTTGTTAAAAAATGTGAGGATATTAGCACTCTTAATCTGCCTCTCAATTATATGTATGCTTCGCAGATTGTCAAGCTTGAGAAGGAGATTGATGGCTTCATGGGGTTAATTCCTGCTCACATACTGCTTGAAACCAGAGGGCTTTTAGCAGATCTGAAAAAAAATTACCCATCGAAGGCTGCAGATATAAGTAGGGGATTGGAAAGCTCCATCCTCAAACAAGCTTCTCTGCTTACAAATGACCCTTGCCAAAACGCCAAGATGCTTCAGCAACAGAGTTTAGATGACTTGATGGACTTTACTGAAATTGTAGAAGATCCCGCAAGCTATTATCATAATAATGGTTCTGGAAAATCTCAAATTTTCGTGGGTTTGGAGAAACCCATTGGGGATCTGAAGGAGCTTTTGTTCAACACTGAGGTGTTCGTCGTTGGTGTCCATTGTATGGGGGGTGGTGGTAAAACGACATTAGCTTTGGCTCTCTGCAGTGATCCTCAAGTTAAAGGTAAACGGGCTTCCCCGCGATTTGGGTCATGTTTCTCTGTTGTTCTAAGCTTTTATTTGAAATGTTCTCTGTTTTAAATTTCCGACGTCTCCACCTTTAACGCTGCCAAGGTTTTTCGGGTATTTTTTGTTTACCCCTGTAGGACGAGATGAGACGACTGTAATTTTAACATCCTCTTACATCAAATAGTATTTACGCAGGTCTTCATGCCGCTGTTTAATTTATTTTATTAGCAGTCATTGCTCAGCATTTTAAGGAAGAATTTGTGGAGCTAGTGATTCCGACTATTTATTTTTCTTGCTTATTTTTAATCAATCAATTTAAATTTATCCTTTTTAACTGTATAATGAAATGAACAGTATAAATAATATTTTGTGCAAGTAAAATGTTAAAAGAAAAAAAATGGAAACGAATGTTAAAAAAAAAACAAAGAGATTTGTGAAGTCATATATAACATATTTTTCAGTATGCAGCAGTTGCTTATTTTCAGCTTTCATTTTCTACAACCTATTTTCAATTTTTAAACAAGTGTTGCTTCACAGAAATTAAAAAGATTTTAAATTATTGAATTCCTTTAAATAAATTTTTTCAAAAAAACACTTTTGACTGATGATGGATCACTAGATCACTGAATGTGATCTGAAAATTTGATGAAAAAAAACTTACACAATTAAAATCCAAAAATAATTTGCGACACTCTTAACTGTTTAATTTTAAACATAAAATAGATTTAAACAACAGCATGAGGGAGGGGATTAAGGGCAATAGTTCTTAATTTGGTTGTCTTGACTCGTCATTTGGATTTCATATGGATATCTGTCTATTTTAGGATTATGTGAAGTAGCTTTTGTAGCTGCAACTATAGCTGTCATTCTCTATTTAATTCGCTTTGTAAGGTGTCTTCATGTGGCACTAAATGCTGGTTTCAGTCTTCAGTAGGCAGGCTACTATAGCAACTAAACGGATTCAATTTATTGTGGATATCAGGTCGTTTTGAAAACAATGTATTTTTCTTCACCGTGTCACAGTCGCCAAATCTGAAGGGCATTTTAGAGAACATGTGGGAGAAGATTGTTGGGAAGAAGAAACCTGACTTTCAGAATGTAGAAGATGCACGCAGACATCTGCAACAGCAGCTTCTGAAGGAATCGAAGCCAACTTTAGTGATTCTGGATGATGTCTGGGGCAGAGCAAGTCTAGAAAAATTGCTATTTGAAGGGTCAGGATACAAGACTCTTATCACAACTAGAGACAGTTCCACTATACCCAAGAACCTCTCTACTCAGCTGTATCAATTACCATTGCTGGGACACGAGGATGCTTTATCCCTTTTCTGCTTCTGGGCTTTCGGACAGACATCTATTCCATCCACTGCTGATGCAAATCTAGTGAAGGAGGTGTTTATCCTTTTCTGATATCTTTTCTGTTTTTGGAGAGTTGGATAAATTTCATAATATTTTTATATAGATTTCTGTGTCTGTGCCTGGAATCTTTGCTACAATAAAATTATTCCTCAGATGTTTTTGTGCAGACACTCCATCTCCGATCTGCAAATTGTTATTATCTGCTGCATGTGTTTACAGTTACACTGTTTTCTCCCTTCATATTCTGTTTTGTTTGTTCTAGTTTCCAATTTGAATATTAGTTGCAGAGTCAGAGCATGCATATGTGAGTGTTAATATAGAGGAACAGAGGTTTGTCTGCATCAGATTTGCTGGATTAGGCATGAGGAAATAGGGACCGGGCAAGCAAGAGTGCAATACTGAATTAAGCATTAGGAGATTAGCAAATAATACAATCGGTCACACTACTTAGTATTAAGTAATTAAATTAAAGATTTATAGACCCAAAAACCTCACGTTTCCTAGCTGCCCTGTCTAGGAGACTTGGGGGGGGAATTTCCCCACCATCCCACCACCACCAGCGCAGCCATCTCCAAGGCGCCGCCAGGAGTTCGAGGGCGGCAGGGTGTCTTAAAGACGTCTAGGGGACTCCTAGTTGTATCCGGACTGCCTCCGAGACACCCTGACATCTCTTGCCACCAAATGATGAAAAAAAATCTTTTTAAGAAAATCAAAATTTTCTGTGTCCAAGGCCAAGTTCTAATGCCCTATGGGCCTCACCCAAACCTCACAAACTCTATAAAATTGCCTCCTATCCTCATTTTAATTCAAAAAAACAAATCAACAAGAAGCTAATAGTGTGAGTGTGAGTGTGAAAAATGCAAGTGTAAGGTGAAAGAGTGAGAATGAAGAGCAAGAGGGTTGAGGAGGAGCAACATGAAGAGCAAGAAGTGGAGTGATGTCAAGTTAAGATTCACTTCAAAGATCAAATGCTTAAAAACTAGTTTGCCAAAATTTCATTTGTAATTTTTGTACTCATGTATCTTTTTATAACTATTTTTTCAAGTACTCTCACCAAACCCTGACAAACTCTATAAAATTGCCTCCTATCCTCATTTTAATTCAAAAAACAAATCAACAAGAAGCTAATAGTGTGAGTGTGAGTGTGAAAAATGCAAGTGTAAGGTGAAAGAGTGAGAATGAAGAGCAAGAGGGTTGAGGAGGAGCAACATGAAGAGCAAGAAGTGGAGTGATGTCAAGTTAAGATTCACTTCAAAGATCAAATGCTTAAAAACTAGTTTGCCAAAATTTCATTTGTAATTTTTGTACTCATGTATCTTTTTATAACTATTTTTTCAAGTACTGCATGTATTTCAGTGTCGCTGCCACCCCACCACTGTTCCCCTGCAGTCCCAAACTTAGACCCCTTGGTTCCCCGTCCTGAAACTCGCCCCCAAGTCCCTCCATCAGGAAACTCCGTGGAACCATGATTAATCTGTAAACATTGAATTTTTGTTCTCCTACATGGCCTCCTGAATGTTTTTTCATTCTATGAGTTACAGGTGCAAGCAGAATGCAAAGGCCTGCCACTAGCTCTTAAGGTCATTGGAAGCTTGTTGCATGGGGAACCGCGTGTGGTCTGGGAGAGAGCAAAGAATAAGCTTTCTAAAGGAGAAACGATATCAGATTATCACAAAGAAGGGCTTTTTAAATGCTTGGAGACTAGTGTTGACTTGTTGGATGATGATGTGAGGGAATGTTTCTTGGACTTGGGGTCATTTCCAGAGGACACAAAGATCTGTGCTGATGCACTCTTAGATATTTGGGTTTATTTCCGGAAAAAAGAATGGCAGGAAGCCCTTGCCATTTTATTGGAACTTGCAAGAAGAAACCTGTTGAATTTAACCAGCAACCCAGGGTAATTACATGTCTTTTCATTTACAGGTTTTTTGCTATCAGTTTAAAAATTATGCTGACATGGTGGTTGCACTTATCAGGAGCGAAGCAGCAATTTCTCATGGAAGTGTCTCCGAGATGTATTTTTCTCAACACGATGTGATGAGAGATTTGGCCTTGCATTTGGGATGCCAAGGTGATATGGTCCGCAGGAAGAGGTTACTGATGCCCAGGAAAGAGCCTAATTTGCCAGGGACATGGACGTCGGTTTGTTATAGGCAGTTCGATGCTCAAATTGTCTCTATTCACACAGGTGGGTTAAAGATTTCTCACAGATGGGATCTCACCAATTAACAACTGGCCATATGTTTTAATAAGTCACAAAATTTCTCTAGCTAATAAGAGTAGGACAATGAAACTTAAGTTGTCTCATTCACAATTTCTTTTGTGCATATCAAGCATACAGATATCATTTCTGGATTGGTTGTATTTTCTAATTGAATTTCATTTCCGATTTGTATATGCAGGCCCCATGGAGGAAAACCAGTGGTGCGAGATGAATTTACCAGAGGCAGAGGCTTTGATATTACTCTTTACTGCAAGCGAATATTATCTTCCTCCATTTTTGAAATCGATGAAGAAGCTGAAATTTCTCATGGTATTCAATTATGGCACAAAGAGAGCAACAGTTAAAGGTCTGGAGACTTTATCTTCACTCACTCAACTCAAAAGTGTCCGATTGGAGAGGGTGATTGCTCCATCTGTACTAAAACAGAGCAAAGTGCTACAGAACTTAGAGAAGCTATCTTTGAGCTTATGCGAAGGGTTTAAAAACACATCCACATTCAACAATACCAAGCTGCAAGGTTTTAACATGGACCACTGCAGTGATTTAGAGGAGTTGCCCCCAAGTATCTGCTATATGCCTTACGCTCAGATGTGGTCTATTACCAACTGTCATCAGGTTCAGAAGTTACCAAATGACCTTGGAAATCTAAGCTCTCTAAAGGTGTTAAGGTTGTCAGCTCTGCCTGGCCTAAAAGAGCTTCCATCATCGATCGGAAACCTGGGGGGTTTGGAATATCTAGACATTTCAGTATGTGTGGGTTTGAAAGAACTTCCAGATGAAATAGGACAGCTAAAAAATTTAAATGAGTTAGATATGAGAGAGTGTTCTCGTTTGAAGAAGCTACCTAGGAGTGTTTGTGAACTAACTTCCCTGAAACATGTTATCTGTGATGAGAAGATCGGGAAACAATGGATGCTGGCCAAGAAAATTGCTATCCCAGAGCTTAGAGTTGAAATTGTCGAAGTACAGTTCAATTTGGATTGGCTTGAAGATTGATTTGACGACTCGACAACCTGGTAAAATATTGAAATACTTTCTTAATTTTTTATTCACTAGGCCCAATAAGGCTCTCTATACAACATAGTGTTAGTCCGGGGTGATTAAATTTTCATTGAAGTGCTCCGTGAAGTATTAATAACCTTCGTGATTATATAGTTTTTTTTCGTTGGTTGTGGGTGCAGAAGAACGTTTACATAAGCTTGGACGGGGGTGCAAATTCCTTTGGTCGTTTAGACATACGTACCAAAATTATATTAGTTTCGTAGATTGGATTGCTAGCAAGTTAATTAAGATATCTGTACTTTTGATGAACATTAGTTTTTCATTTCCAGTTGTGTTCTATGTAATGTATTTTTATTACCCGATGCATTATGTATTTTATGATGAAAGGAACCAAGAATGCAATTTGATCGTTAAGAGGTGAAAATGTACATACTTTGGTTCGTTAAGAAACATGTGTTGTTTTAGTTTGGTTAATATTTTGATTACACTACTCATTAAGATAATCTTCTCAAGGTATGTTCGAGTCAAAGATGACTTCTGAGTGACTTTGACGGACTGTTTACTCCTGTTTGTGGTAGTTTAATTTGGGGATGTTTATTAGTTTAGATGTACGCTTCTTAATGTTACACTATATAAAAATAGAGATGTTGATAGATCCGATCGTTTTGGTAATTTGTTACACAAATGTATAATGTTACGCTATATGAAAATAGAGATGTTGATAGATTCGATCATTTTGTTAATTTGCTAAACAAATGTATATAATGTTGTAATGTGCTCTATATAAAAATAGAGATGACAGATTAAATCCATACATGTATATATATTAACATTTAAATTAATTAAATATTTTTCTTTTTTAAAAAATTCTATTTTTTTAATAGAGTTTGAATTGAAGAATTTATTTATGATATAATCTCTCTAAAAAAGCATGTGGAGCTCTTAGTGCTATTGGGAACTTTTTGGAATTGTTATAATTAATATTATTATAGCACTAGATACTCGTTAGTATGTGGAGCACTTAGTGCACACAAGTGCTAGTGGGAACTTTTTGGATTTGTTATAATTTATGTAATTATATCACTAGATACTAGGTCATAGTATGTGAAGTGCTTAGTGCACACAAGTACTAGTGAGTATTTTTTTTATTTGTTATAATTTATGTAATTATAGTACTAGATATTACATGTCTTTAGTATGTGGACCACTTAGTGTGCACAAGTGCTAGTGGGACCTTTTGGTTTTGCTATAATTTATGTAATTATAGCATTAGATATTTTAGTGTATTTAAGTGCTAGTGGGAACTTTTTGGATTTGTTAATTTATGAAATTATAGCATTAGATATTATAGTGCATACAAGTGCTAGTGGGAACTTTTAAGATTTGTTATAATTTATGTAATTATAGTGCTGGATATTATAGTGCATACACGTGCTATTTGGATCTTGTTGGATTTGTTATAATTTATGTAATTATGGTACTAGATATTAAAAGTCATTGGTGGATGATTATTGTATGGAAGATGCTTGGTTTATGTGACTTGTTCAGTTTGAATAAAATTGGGAGCTTTTTCAGATTTGTTATAATGTGTATTTATTATACTAGATACTATAAGTCATTGGTGGATGATTTTTGTATGGAAGATGTTTGGGTTATGTGATACTAGGTCATTAGTATGTGGAGCACTTAGTGTACACTAGTGTACACTATGTGGAGCACTTAGTGTACACTATTGTTATGTGGCCATTAGTATGTGAGGACTTAGTGTGCACAAGTGCAAGTGGCCATTAGTACATGGAGCTTTTTCAGATTTGTTATAATTTGTGTATTTATTATACTACATACTATAAGTCATTGGTGGATGGTTTTTGTATGGAAGATGTTTGGGTTATGTGATACTAGGTCATTAGTATGTGGAGGACTTAGTGCACACAAGTGCAAGTGGCCGTTAGTACATGGAGCACTTAGTGTGTACAAGTGCAAGTGGCCATTAGTTTGTGGAGCACCTAGTATGCACAAGTACAAGTGGCCATTAGTACATGTGGAGCACTTAGTATTTATAGTACTAGATACTATAAGTCATTGGTGGATGGCTTTTGTATGGAAGATGTTTGGGTTATGTGATACTAGGTCATTAGTATGTGGAGGACTTAGTGTGCACAAGTGCTTGAGTGGCCATTAGTATATGGAGCACCTAGGGTGCACAAGTGCAAGTGGCCATTAATACATGTGGATCACTTAATGCACACAAGTGTTATGTGGCCATTAGTACATGTGGGTCACCACTTGGTGCACATGAGTGTTATGTGGCCATTAGTATGTGGAGCACTAAGTGCGCACAAGTGCTAGTGAAAACTTTTTGGATTTGTTATTATTTATGTAATTATAGCATCATTAGTATGTGGAGCACTTAGTGCACACAAGTGCTAGTGGGAACTTTTTGGATTTGTTATAATTATAATAGGCTACGTATAGCTTGAAATTTGAGCTTGAAAGAGTCTCACTCCAAGCCACTATTGAGTCGTTGGAAAACAAGTTTCAACTGTCATTTAATGGTAAAACCCTCAAAAATATTAGGTAAAAGCTTTTAAAATCTCATTTATCACATAAAAGCCAAATAAATGACTTGAAATTTGGATAGGAACATTCTATTTCCATTTGCAGTGTTTTTTGTCAATTTGATGACAACTTTCTTTTTTCATTTGCATTGCTTTATGTTTTAATTTTGTATGCAAATATTTCATAATAAGATAATACTTAATTTCTTCAAAGGAAAAATCTAGATTTGTCTAAGTTTATTTCATTCCATTATTTAACATTTATTATATTAATTGTTAATCCAACCACATGTAGCTAGAATTTGAAAAGCATCCATGCACAAACACACATTTTAAACACATTAATATACATATGGTTTTCTATCAACATAATCTTTGAACCTCCTTTAGGAGCAAGTGCTAGTTTATGTAATTATAATAGTAGATACTATAAGTCTTTACTATGTAGACCACTTAGTGCACAAACGTGTGCTAGTGGGAACTTTTGGATTTGTTATAATTAATTAAAGTACTTGATACTATAAGTCAATGGTGGATGATTTTTCTATGGAAGATGCTTGGTTTATGTGACTTAATAGAATAAAATTGGGAACTTTTTGGAATTGTCATAGGGGAGAAGACCCAGTATTCGCCAGAGCTAACTTCGCACAACTGTAGAATTCAAACTGTATGTCGAATCGGGAAATAAATTTATGGGTTTTTTTGGTTTACGAGTTAAGTGCTTATAACTAAGGTTTTGGCTTTTGGGCAATTCGACATAGTGCGGGAGTGTCGGATATGCACACAAAGGTCAAAAAGTCACCTTTTAGAGGCGTCGTCCGTTTGTCGCCACCTAATGTCCCAATATCCACCCACTATAATTTCATCAATTATAATTGTTTTAGCACTTAAAATCCACTCAAATCATTCACTTTAGCACCTGATGAGCAGCTATTGGTGTTTTTGTAATTAGTTATTCAATAAAATAAAGTTTTTAAATGGATCAAAGTGAATTTTCTTTTGGGGGATTAAGTGAGCATGGAGGTGGCGGTAATTCAATGGGGGGCGGTAATTGGGTCCTTTCCCCTAATTAATGTAATTATAGGTGTAGATACTAGGTCATTAGTATGTGGAGCACTTATGCACACAAGTGATAGGGAACTTTTTGGATTTGTTATAATTTATTATTGAGAGGATACATATAGTGTGAGATTTGAGCTTGAAACAAGTCTCACTCCTCCAAACCACTGTTGAAGCAAAAAATAAGTTTCAATTATCGTTTAATGGTAAAAGCCTCAAAAATATCAGGTAAAAGCCTCCAAAATCTCACTTATCACATAAAAGCTAGATAAATATTTATTTGACAATTGGATGGGAACATTCTATTTCCATTTGCAGTGTTTTTGTCAATTTGAACAACTTTCTTTTTACATTTGCATTGCAAAACAATCCGTAATTTTTTTTATTATGTCGAGAGACATAATCTGACAATAGCAACACAGGTGTATAGGAGGTCAACATAATTTGTAAAAGAAAATCATTATGTCAAGAGGTATAACCCTACAATGACAACACATGTGCCTATAGAGGTCAGCACAATTCGTGAAAGAAAAAAAAACAATTAATAGTTGACAATTGTTATTTAGTTGACAAATATATGCTTATCCAAAACATTATTGTAAATGAATTTTAAATCAACATTCTATTTTAATTGAATAAATTCATTTTAAAGCCATAATTCTACTCCAATTTTTTTTTTTTCAACTATATATCAAACATCATGGAAGCAATAGGGACACACTAACCATACATATGCCTACTTCATGGTCTTACAACTTTGCTTTCCAACATTCAAGAATAATTTGATTTGTATATGCATTTCTATGTTCACAAACGTTTTTGGTGAGGTTCATTTCCACCAAGAAAGTTTGTAATTTTTTAAAGATGATATCTGAGTTATTTTGTAGTTTTTGTGATTGATCTATATTTATCATGCAATTCCTATAAACAAATAAGAAACTTAACCTCCATGCAACTATTTTGTGTATTCAATTTATTTAGATGATTTTTGTAGTTTTCTATAGTGTTTGTCATTGATATGTATGTGTCATGGCTTAGAAAAACAAATTTTCAAAAAGAAATTATATTGTATTTCTCTCATCCTTCTCTCATTGGGCTGATGCAAGAAGTTGGGTACACAAAAAACTCAAAAAGTGGAAATATTTTTGCTGTTTTTCAGAATTTGTCACACTTGGACTAAAAATTTGAGGCACTTACACAATGAATCTTAAAAAAATTTAGTAATATGAAATCTAGCATTTTGAATCTAGTTTTTATATGTATAAATTATTAAAATACCCAGATTATATAAATTAAATTTTGATAGGGATCTATAAAAACCAATTTTTAAAAGTCCATTTTTTTTACCATACCAAGCAGGTGTATGAACAACACTTTTTGACCCAAATAAAATTATTTTGCTAATTCCTTTTAGGAAAAGAGAGCTAACAACATGAAGTTTGATGTGGATTTTTTTTTTTGTAATTTTTGGTTGAATATTTGTTTTTTTATTAAATTTTTATTGGCCTTAATTGATGTTTTTTAAAATCAATGTGTACAGACAACATAATTGGACCTAAACAAAACATTTTTTGACTCTTTTTTTTTTCATTGTGTAGAGAATTGTTTGAAGTTTGATGCCATATAAATTTTTTTACAAGAAACTTAACCAATAAAAAGTTATTAAAAAACCAAAAAAACCTGATATTTCAAGTTTAAGGACTAGTTTGCTTATAAATTAATTAAAAAATAAAAAACATAATCTAATATTAACAAAAGTTATATATTTATAAATTAGACATTGTGTTCTCTAATGGGTTTTAATTTTATAGATTCATTCAAAACAAAAGTCCATCAACTATGTTGTCAAAGTTGGACATTTTTCTTTAATCTGCCTTAGTTTTTTAGTTGCAGGTCAAAGGCCAAGGCTCGGATTGCCAAGCCTTTCCTAGACCTAAAACTAAGGCTAGATGTGGTGTGAAAATCCAAATTTTAAATAACGCATACGCATTATTCAAATGAAATCATTATCGTTTCATCTTATATCGCATTACTCATTGACCAGCGTGTATGCGTTTGACATAATCGTCGTGTTTTCTTATATAAGGCTGTTTTCCCTAATTTGGAAAATACTGGTAAAACACGATTTTCCTGCAACATTCCTTTTCTATAGTATGGTTCCGAAAGTGTCATTTTCTGCGTTTTTTATTGCAAATTTGTCTTGTGCAAGGCATATTCTATTCAAATTGTTGGAAGAGACAAAGTGCAGGTTGAATTTTCTGAAGTGGAATCAAGTGCAAGAACTTTTTACAAGAAGATTTAGAAAAAGTGAATTTTTGGATGTACTCATGATGTTTTTGTACTTCAGAGTTTATAGAAAAAATGATCTTCATAGTACATAGTTTAATTTGAATATTTATTTTGAGAGGAGGTAAGCGATTTGAAAATAGGTTTCTTGAATTTTTTTTTGTCATCAAAGAGGTTTTGGTAACCATGGGTGATAAGCAAAGACAAAAAAAAAGATGTAGAAAGTTAATGACACCCAAAGAAATTCAAGCAAATAAAAATAAGGAGGCAAAAAGACAAAGGGAAAGGAGAGAAAGGATTCGTCAAATGAAAGATTTGGAAGCATTTAGTTCTAATAATGTTGAAGATGAAGCAATGAATGATGAAATAGATAAATGATGCAAATGTGGAGATGGTGAATATGGAAGAAAATGCAACTATGGAGACAAACCCAAATGTGCCTTTAACTTCAACTTTGAATAATATGGAAATAACTTCGGGTGTGTCTTCAAATCCACCTCCCAATGATATGGAAAATGTACCTATTCAAACAATCTATCCAGGTATGTCTTCAAACCCAAGTTTTTATAATATTGATATTGCTTGTTTAGAAGAAGTTGGATACACAATTGATGAGATCAATAATACTAGGGTTGAAACAATACAAAAACAAGAAAATGATGAAATCATATCTTATGAGAATGCAAATGAGAATGAAATACCTCATATTGATGAAAATGTGAATGAAGTCCCTTTTACATTTGAAAATAAAAATGAAACCCCTTATGTGAATGAAAATGAAACTCCAATACATGGATGAAGGTGAAAATGTTTTTTTACAATTGGAAACAAATATTTGAATAATAACCTTCATGAGGTAAAGTTTCTTCAAGACAAATTCAAAATTATGGAAATAAAATATATAAAATATTTTTTATAGAATAAATTAGGATTGATATCGAAGCTATTTAATTTTAATTGATGAGAATGTTGAAAATGAGGAAGAGTATTAAGAAAAAATTGGGTGTTTTTGTAAAACCAAAAAAAGAAGATGATTGTTCATTAAGTCATATCAGTGTTGCTAATGCTATTGATGTTATTGATGAAAAGTTGATCAAAGATAAGAATGCGGTTAGTCGATTTTGGCTGTACTCTAGTTGATAAAGTAGCTTAAAAGAATGTTAAGTAAGATTAGTAAATGTATAAACTTAAATCCTAAAACTTTGATAAGAGTTGCTAAAAGAAGAGAAAGTATTGAAAAAGATCCTATTAATCAATGTTGGAGTTTTAGTGGTAGACTCCCAAGATTAGACATGAAATTAACTAATAAAATTAAATCTTTAATCAATTTTTTTTGGCATGATAATACAAGTATCACCTAAGATTAGAGATGTCTTAAAATTAAGGGTGGGTTCCAAAATTCGTGAACCTCATCCAAAGCATCTCTTAGATATGACTCAAACTGAATTATATAATTTTTTTTAGATGCTTCAATCTTACCATTGAATATTAGCATAAGTCAAAGATCATTCGAAAGTGTAAACCTTTTTATGTTAGAATTAATAAGCAACAAATGTCTTCTTGTTGTAAGAATCATGTATAATTTCATTATTATTATGATATATTTCGATATATATGATGCACTTTGCATGCTAACCAAATTATGCAGGACATTTGTGGTATTAATATGCCACCTGAAAGAATCAAAGATTTTATAGCAGGTTTGTTTTGTAATCCCTCTTTAAATGGAAACTCATTTTTTTAAAAGCATGCATTTCTGGAGAATGTGATAAATGCGGCAACTTTTCATTATTAGGAGAATGTATGCATGAAAGTAGTTCAGATGAATTTGGAAAATAATAAGTGGATGCAAAAAAATTTAAAAATATTAAGTATTCTTTAAAAGATGGAAAATTGGAAAACGGTTACTAATTAGCTAGGAAAAGTTAAAGTGTACATATTTTTACATCGAATCTAAAGATAAGTTTGTACCCTAAATATAAGTTCAACACCTCCTCGCATCGCTCATTGCTTGATAATCAATTCTCATATGTAAAAATACATTTCCAATTGGAACTATATTGTCAATTGTTGATTTTGCTGAAAATTATACTCTTGCTCCACAAGAAAAAATTCAATCACAATATTATAATTCAGTGCAAGTAGCTATATTTGTTCACATTGTTTATAGACATGCTAAAGATAGTACATAAGATAATAGAATTTTTTTGAAAGAGTACCATTGTTATGTAAGTGATAATCGATTACATTCATCTGAGTTTGTACAATATTGTTTTGATATATTTAATAAAAATTTAAAAGAGAGAGAAATTCAAAT
>VDFB02103828.1:0-18924 GCA_007258455.2 Sequoia sempervirens | reverse complement strand
GATTCGAGTAGTGTCATTGGGGGCACTCATATAGATACATGTCTTCTTGATCCTGATCATCAGATGTTTTAGCAGAGGTTCTTCTTTCAACATTTCTACAGTCATTCTATGACAATGTTTGGAACTTCTTCATGCTTCAGTGGTGTTCTACATGTTCCTGTTTTTTGGGACTTTGCCTTGTTTGGAGGCTTCTTTAGTCCTTCACATCTTTTTGGAGTGGAGTTTTTCCCATGAGGTTTTCTCTATTTCTCCACATTATAGACATCTTTTGTTTGTACATGGGTACCTTATTTGACCTTGTTTGCCTGGACCCATCATGCATTCTTTCTAGGGTTTTTAGCTACTCTCTAAGTTCATCTTAAGGGGGGGTGTTAGAGTTATCTTGCATTAGCTAATAATTAATTAATCTTTAATTGATTATTAGTCTAACTTATTTTCATGCACACTTTAACTAAACTTAGGAATAATTTATTAGTTGAGTTAATGTTAGATTATTATGTCACATCTCCTGTGATGTTGACACTTGTCATGATATTATCCCTTTCTCATATAGGGCTTTGCTCTTATAAGCATTCAAACCTCTTTGAAAATCTCTCTTGGATATTATCTGGAGCTTTCATATCTTCTTGAAAGTCTCTTCTATAGCTTTTTCTTGTTGAAGAATATTGCGCATATTTGTTTGTAGATCTGTTGCATGGAAGGTGTACTTGTTTGTTGTTTGATCTCGTGGCTCATGGTTTTGTGCTTGTTTCACAATTCTAACACTTACAAGGAGAAAGATGTAATCCACAAAATACCCACCCATAGAGGCACTAAATAATGGAGGAGGGGATGTAAATGAGGATAACACTAGTAACCCAAACTTGCAATAGAAAGTTGTAGTGTATGTTCTATGGGACCTTAACTTACCATTCCATGTTCTCAAGACCATTTCTATTACATTCTTGTTTAGAAAAAAAATTTCTAGGCTTATAACACATTTCCATTTTAAAAAGAGGAGCATCTACATCAATAGCCTTGTCAAAATGAGATATGTAACTACATGTTGGATTAGTATTAGTATAAATGACATAACATGAATAAGGGTTCCACCATAAGAATGTGGATCCGGGTTCCATAGAGGAATGAAAATGAGTAAGGTCAATCTTATATTCAACAATGTAATAAAAGGTGAAATAAAAGGAGTCCCAATGATTACAAAGGCATGTGTTAGAAGGGGATGAATCATGAAGAGGCACAACATCATCAATAGAGGGTGACAATGGTGTGTGTATTTTAAGTGAAGAAGAAGGTATGATATTATGACAAGTATAAGATTTAAAAAATATATTTTCATGAACCAATTCAACCTGTTGACAGTATTGTAGGGGAGAAGGATCATCTCTTTTATTATTAAAGTTTTACCATGATGCACAAATTTGATAGATTGGTTTAGAGTAGATGGAACTGCACCCATGACATGAAACATGGCCTACCCAAAAGAAGGTTATAAGAAATACTCCCTAACATGACATGAACCATGGTAGGTAACATAATAGGTCCTAACTCAATAGGCAATGTGATAGTGGCTAGAGTCTAGTGACTAATATTATCAAAACATGTACTGAAAATATTTAATAGAAAAATATAAGAGCTATCAACATTGATAATATTAAGGAGATCTAAACTACAAATATTTAGATAATAGTTCCATTGTCAACAAGGGTTTTCTTAATCCCAATAAATTTAACACAAATAGTGGTCATAAGAGGGTCATTTTGTTTTTGAACTTTAAGAGAAAGAAGTTCATATTGAAGAAAATTACTATTATGTATTTGTATAAATGCACTCAAGAAAATTAGTCCAATGAGTAGATGAGGAATTTCTTGCAAATGCACCATAAGATAAAATCAATTATACTATTTCCTATTAAGGAATTCACTTAGCTTCACATACATGTGTGCAAGAAATATAACACACTTATATGATCCCCAAAATATTTACTAGAACAACATAGGATATAGTATGAACCACATTGCTAAATTATGCAAGCATGATGGGACAAAGCACTCAAGAAAATTAGTCCAATGAGTAGATAAGGAATTTCTTGCAAATGCATCATAAGATAAAATCAATTATACTATTTCTTATTAAGGAACTCACTTAGCTTCACATACATGTGTGCAAGAAAGACAACACACTTATATCATCTCCAAAATATTTACTAGAACAATAGAGGATATAGTATGAACTACATTGCTAAATTATGCAAGCATGATGGGACAAAGCTCTAATCATAGTCTAATTAGAACCAAATAATGTATGCTGGGAATATGCTTGGTATTTAACATCCTATACTTGTGCTTTCTCCAATGAGAAACAAATTCATAACTTGCAATGAAAAAGAGAGCACACCTATAATTCATAGATGGAGCCAGATTTGCATACACACACACACAAATCATTGATAAAATATTTTTACAACTAAACATGCTTAGTAATCCATTTAAAAGTTGCAATAACCCATATGAAATAATATAATACCATTGAAAAGTTCTATAATGCATTATAATGATGTCACACATTTATCTACTTCCTATTATAATCATGCAAGAAAATGTGGGAGGAGGAAACCCACATATAGGTTGAAATATTCCCCTAAGTTTTTACAATCTACCACAAAGGGGCATTCAATTATAGGCATAGATTTCAACTACCTTTTCTATGATTTATAAAGAATATTATTTCCCCTTACAAATTTGAATTGCAAGACTTGATTTCGTAAAATAGCCTTAGACATAACTATAAATTTCACTTAAAATAACAACCCCAATGCATATTATACTTTTTTATATAGAGAAATTCATTATAATACATTTAGTTCCTTGGACAAAATCATGGGGATCATTTCAAATTAATACATGAAATCTAACAATACAATCATCTTCACAATAAATCTCCTTTTGATATGTTAATGGGTACCCTAGGGTAGATAAAACATTCTCTTTATGCTAGATAGGTCACCAAGTACCAAATTGTAGGTCTAAAAATGTAGTTGTTCATTAATCACATTGAAATAATCCATGTGATTATTTCATTAGTAGTGTGTGAGGAGGAAATCTATGAGTGTAAATAAGATCAAAACAAAGAATAGAAGCTAATCTAATCCAAAATAATGATCAAGATTCATTCCTTCATTCACGAAATGAACAATTAAGAACACTAAACTCAAGAAATGTAAATGAAATAAAGCAAGAACAAATGAATTCACTTAAACCAAATTGTTACCCATCACATGTTGGAGTGTGTTCGTGAAGATGTGGTTGCTCATATCAATATGAATCCTCCATTGTTGTGTGCAAGAGCTTTGAAGAGTGTGCATGCATTCAAGATTGAAGATGTTGGTTGAAGTTTTATCAATGTTAATTTGGCATTACTTCATTGCATGAGGTATGTTGATTCTTTGATCCTTTTTTGTGAGGAAAGAGGTTTGTTATATATAGAAATTGTGATTTGAATTGGACGATTGGTATTGTGTAGTAGAATATCTTGATCAATGGTTGAAAGATGTTGAGAGGATTTAGATGGGCATAATATGTGCAAATAGATTGCGTAATTAGTGTGATTGAAGAATAGATTGATCTATTAGGAATATAGATTGATTAGTTAGGAAATTGATTGATCTATCAGGAAATAGATCAATCAGTTAGAAAACAGATTTAGTAATCAGCGATTCATAATTTACTCAATCAAGAAAGTGGGTGAGGATAATTGATTAATTTTTTTTGGAGTTGAACGTGCAAATCAAGTTTGAATTTTGTAAACAAAGTTGCATTAGTTTGATTTGATTTTTGATGATGTTTTGAATAGTTTATTCAAATTTGGAGGGAAAGTGAGTTAATTAAATGATTATTATTTAATAATTTAATTGACTTAGGGAATAAAGTGAATTAGCGACATAATTAAATAATTGGTGTTATTTAATTAATCAAGAGGATTGAAATTAGATTAAGACTTTATTAAATAAATGAAATTTATTTAAATTGTTGAAATTGATGAAAACGTGAATTAATTAAATAATGTTGTATTATTCAATTAATAGAAGAATTTAGGGTTTTTGATGCTTTTGATGTGAAATGTGGTGATATTTGATGATAATGATGCCAATGACATGAAAATGTCGTTTAGGGTGTGTGATAGATGTTAGGTCAATTTTACATGTCTACAAGTAGTATATGGACTTGCATATAAATTCATGCCTAGAAGGAGTCCATAAATATTTGGGATTGATTTCAGATTGGTAAGTATTTGTGTATTCATTTTTTTTTATTTAAGGACATGCTAGCACATATAGGGGGTAGATGTTAAAACACTATTCAAATAGTAGAATCTTGAAGTTAACTTCCAATTAGGGTTTGTAAATTGCATGAGAGGCTCAAAAATCCACAATGTAAAACTAGTAAGGATCAGATCATAACATGCAATTTACAACTTGAAAGGAGGGATCAAAATTATAATAGGCACATGTATAGAGGAATGGTAGAAAAGTGGAGCTGAGAACTTGGGATGTAATTTGTAGGAAGGGGTGAAAAGTTTGTAAAGAAAACCTATCAAAAATTAAAACTTTGGGTGCAATTTTAAGAGATGAAAAGTTGCATAGAGACTAAAATTCCACAAGGAGCAAAGGAAGCGGGAAGTGAAATGAAAATGGTAGAGTAGGAAAGTGAGGATGCAAACATTGAAATAAATCCTCATAACCTTAAATCCTTCATCCAAATTATCTTCAACTCCATTTTACTTGACACTAGCCCAAGAGAGGCCAACCTATCCATCATCAAAGGTTCATAGATGACATCTATTAAGTATAACACAAGCAACATGATCCACCTGAAGTGGCTATGTGTAAAATTTAATATTATCAACCTACCATAAAAGAAAATGCATGAATCTAAACATTGAAAAAAATCAAAAACTAAATAGAAAAAAACATTCAATGATGAAAAATAGTCTTATAATTCCTTAGGAAAGTACTATTATGAAAACATTTTTGCATGAATCATGCATAAATTTGACACCCACGTGTACCCTAAACTTGGGGGCAATCTTATTCCACCCACTATCTCATTCATCATTCACAACTATCATCTTGCTATCCATATCATATCACCATATTATTCCTATCCATTATATCTACATCATCATACCATCATACCTATCCTCATTCCCACCTTTAACTTGAAAATTATGTGGACAAGATCTTATTGTGGAAAACAAGGTGAATAAAAGCTATAATATGAACATATGCAAGTGAATTCAGATTTGAAAATAAGATTTAAACGTGTTATTGCAACAAACATCACAATATAAAAAACAACAAATAAAATGTGACATAAAATTTATGTGAGGAATTCATTTCGACAAAATACTCCACATGAGAAAAGATGCCAAGTATATTACTAATCTTCAAATGAGAGTTCACAATAATATACTCCACTATAGATCTTTGATCAACCTAGCAACACCTTGTTACCTACAAGAACGCAACATAAAAATACCATCTCATGGCTCCAATTTATAGAAATTGTGGGAGGTAAAACCATGAATGGTAAACCAAAACAAGAGGTACAAAACCACTTGAAAAAACCATGTCCCCTTCTTGGACTATCAAGAGACATAATAAAATACTGAATGAAAATTACAAAGTTGCAACATGGGTGCATAGACCAAAGCCTATCCAACTTCTGACTTTTTGGATGCTCTAATGACCTTTCTGCTCTTCGATGGAACACCAACAGACTCCTTTTCTTCTCTAATATTGGGAGCCCCATCCAAGACCTTTCAAATCCCATATTGGATGCCTATGAAAGATGCCTTATCTATTTTTGAAGTGTAATCTCCACCAAAATTAAATCCTCTCTTTAAAATATAATTAAACAACATGCCAAAATTTAATGAATTCCTGTCATGTCCCCCAGAACACATTCCAAGGAATGTGGATACATATGAATTGTTGGAGAATTCCAAGATCAAAGAGCTTGAATTTATAACCTTCCACAAGTGAAAATATGAGAACAATAGTATGTCTATCAATATAAAATGAAGAGTGTATAATACAATGAGAAACCTTGCATATATAGGCAAGGTAGATGATGTTGGAAGATAGGACTGGACAATTGAGCAACCCTCCAAATATGCAACACTTGTGAGCCCACTTGATAAGTGTGTGAGAAAGTGGAAAGTATGCATGTAATAGGTGTATCAAATGATGAGCACACACATATGATTGTGCCACTCTCATTTTTTCTTGCATAAACTCAATTATTGAATAAACAAAACTGTTTGAGGCTATTGGTTGATTATCTTATGATTGTTTGGTTATGGATAAATGTGTTTTTAAATTAGATGCTATGTTTGAATGTTTGAAACTAAATTGGTAATGGAGATAAGATGTTATTTGCACATGATTTGGCTATGGTTTTTTATGGACTAACATATTGACGTAAATCTGAGTGCAAATGAGTTCAAGAATGTTTTGAAGGCGAGAACATGGTTAAGGTAGAGGTATCCTAGCCACTTGGTAATGATTAGTATGATGGAAACCCAATGCACTCACACACTCACATAGTTGCATCTATTTTGCATTACGAATGCTATAATCTTGCATTATTTTATTTTGGCAGCAATGAAGGAAGCTATAACTGGCATCGACGCACCAACCTAGTTCTCTACAAGACCAATAATACATTTATTGCTGCATAACTTCCATTTGTCAAGGTATTTATATAATTCATTGGCCCTTATATTTTTGTATCTAAAGTTTAATGAGGTTTAAATGGTTTTCAGAATTCTTTCCTGTGTAATTACATGCAAATCCTTTGCTTTACTTGAATTTTTAATTGCTATTTAAAACCCGTGCTTGAGTTTTTTGTTCAATGAATAAATAGTATAATGCAGAGTTATAGTTTTTCCATCAATTTTTTTATAGATTGCAGGAATCGGTTGGGTATCCGCCCCCCCTATAAACTATAGTGCACTTGGTAAACTTTTTTCATGTGACCAGTGGTGTTGGCCCGACACGCCCTTCAATACCATGGGTTTTGGGAGAGACTAGACCTCGTGACCTCTTACTTGCAATAGGATGCTTTGGCCAATCGAGCTAAGCCCCCTACCCCGAGTTTTCCCATCAATTTAAACCTTACACAAATTTCTTGTTTTTTTTTAAAATATGAAATGATAGTTTTAGAAGGGAGGTACCTATGTAATTGCAACATATCTATTTTTTTATTATCAAGAAACACCACAAAGTCACCATTTCATATGTGCTTCCCCTTAATTTTTGTTTGTTTTTTTAAAACCAATCAATGTTAATGAAGCACCTCTCTCACCCCATACCCCAATTTAGCTTAGTTTAAATCTGATTTTTATTATGAATTTAAGTGATTATCATATGGTTTTGAGGTGACACAATATTTTGAAGCATGTATGAATCTCTAAATAAACAATGATTACATAGAATTGACCTCCCTTACGTCTCTCTTGCAGTTTAGACCTTATTAAATTATTCAATATAAAGCACAGTATAAAGATTTAGGTGTCCCATGCCTCAAATTAGCACAACCCAATTCATATATGTTGGTGAATTTAAATAAACTCCAGAAGGTTTTTTATGGGGTGGCACTTGCATTATGATAGTATGTCTAAAATTTTGAATGGCTCAGAAGCTTACGCTTTCACTTCTTAACATACATTTATGTGAATTTTTTATATTTTTATGTTTCAATGAATAATCTAAAACTCCCATATTGGTGTTAGAAAAGTTGTATCGATTACATTTGCATTAAAGTTCCTAAAAAAATTTAATAATTTTGTTCAAAAATCAAATGATTGGTAGTATTAAACTAAAGAATTCAACACTTTCCATTCTATTCAAATCAATGTTTTTTATATTTGTGATTTGATATATTTTTCCATACATGTTGTGTATGTTATGTTATCATGATACTTTGTTATAAAGACAAGCATTGAGTAGTATATACATCCATGTCATTGAAAGATCAAATTGCATATAGAGAAAATGAATGAATTGCATGTTAATGATATATGTTTACCATTATCAATATGAATGCAATGTGCGAGGGTTAAAAAGGTGCACAAGTTTGTTATGGTGCGAACATCACGAGAGCATGGGCTTCGACCTCTGGCAGAGTTGTTTATGCAGGAAAGAAAGTTAAAAAGGTTGTGGAGAAAGGTGGTAAAGCTTGTGGCTCCTCCAGGTCAATGACTAACAGTGATCTAGAAAGCAGTGGTACTCGTTGTAATTTGGCTCTTGCAATCTTTGATGGCTTGCAAGAATGGTACCAACCCTTTCCATGAATGCAACTCTTTTTTCCTAGAGAAAATTCAAAGGTGGAACCCTAGTTCTCTTCCCCTCAAACCACTTGATCCACCTACCCCTGCCTCTTGGGAGGTTGATTCTCATGACAATTCTAGCTTTGTAGTTGGGGATGAAAAAGTTGTTATAGTAGATGATCCTATGGATTTCCACATTTTTGATGAACATCTCAATTCCATTTTGGTTGGTGTTGGAAGTCACTCTTTGATTATCAGGATCTTGTGGAGTTGGTTGTCCCTTGACTCAGTTTAGGATTGGTGGAGCAAAGTGACCCCTCCTGTGATCCACTCCATGGATTTTAGATTCTTCTTGCTTATCTTCTCTTATGTTGCAGATTGCAAATATGTGTTGCAAAATGGTCCCTAGTTTATTGGAAATTTTGACCTATTCCTCACACCTTGGACTCCTTTCTTTGATCCTGCCATGGAAAAAATCATAAAGATTGCGATCTAGATCAAGCTATATAACCTCCCCCTAGTCACAAGGGATCCATATCTCATTGGCCTCTGATCAATCAGGTGGGGTCTTTTGTCAAGCTCGACCCAAATGAGGGGGCTTCTTCATGCAGGTTTACTAGAGTTTGTACCCTTGTGGATATTTCTAAACCTTTTCCTAACTCCATTTAGATCTATTCTTCTTATGGCACCTAGTTGCAATTATTAAATTTTGAAGGCCTCTCCTTTTGGTGCTTTTGTTGCAATAAGTTGGGGAACAATATAGGGGCTTGCACTACTCTAGATCACCTAGAACTAGATGTTCCAGTCTCAAGAAATGGGTTAAAATTTTTGGGTCTTTGAACACAAACTTCATTTTGTGTAACCATGGAAAGTTTATGGAGCCTCATCTTGTTGAGGGGTCTGACATTGTGGCACCATCGGTGCCTTTCTCTAAGTGGCCTACGAAGCCTGCTGAAACTCATGTCCTTAATAAAGATATTATTTTTCTAGCTAATGTAGAAGTGGATAATTTTGAGTTAGATGACACTTTCCCTTTCATGGAGGATCTGGAAAATTTGCATCACAACTTTTTTGACCAAGACTTTGTGGTGGCTCCTCCTCTAAAACTTGGGATCTCCCAGTCTAAGTGTAGCAAATTAAAACCTAATTATGGTGAGATGAAGAGGAAGAAAGGATGGAAGTCAGAGGCTGAAAAACTCTATATTGAGGGAAAGGAAGTAGTTGAGGAGAGTTCTTAGTGGACCATGGAGGCTCTCCTCTCTCAAAAAATGCTTGAGATTATTGGCTTTGGCCTTATGGTTTTAGTTTATTTTAGTGCTCCCTGTATGGTCTATCTTCTCTAGTGTTTTTGTTTCCTTATGTCTCTTTTGGTTGTTCTTTTTTGGCCTATTTTTTATTGGCAATAAATTTTGTAGAGGGTTAGATTGACAGTCTAGTTGGGTTGTTTTACTTACACCCCTTGTTTCAAGGGCATGCTTTATGTACTTTATTTTTCATTACATATTAAAACCTTGCTTATGAATAAAAATGGATATATATTTTACCATTATCATGCATGTTAAGTTTGAAATAATGAAAGATATACATATAATCATTTGCATGAAAGAAAACAATATTTATTTATTTTTATGATCATTATGTATGTTATTGTCTTCTATATGTGTTTTGGGTTTACCTTCTAGGATAGGGTGTCGAATATGGACCATCAAAGAAGGTTGATCCTCTTTGTGGGATCTTCTGGTTTATTCTAGTAATTTGGCCAAAGCCATATTTTCATTAAAATAGATGAATGTTACCTAGCAAATTTATTGATATGTTTCTTTGTCATATCCTAATAGTAGGACATTGCATGTTCATGTTAGAAATGCATGTAGATATATCAAGTTGCATTGAGATTCCGTCCTGCTATTTATTTTAGGTTGCTAGTTATTTTGTGTAGGCTCGGGTATTCTCTGTGTTAGGAAGAATTTTGAGGAAGTGTAAGCTTCGTGGTTGAGCGGAAAACTGCTTGAGCCATGTTCTCATCTCTTGACTTATGGATGACTATGAGGGTCAGTGGCAGTCAAAGACTGTTGTTTATACTATCAAATTATTCTTATATCATTATTTGTACTTGTAGTTCCAAATTGTATAATTAGTTGACTTCATGGCATGAGAGCCTAAGTTGTAATTTTGTGTATCATATATTAGATGATTTTACCTAGATTATGCATTACACATATGAGGATGTGCTATGATATTTAATTATCTAATGAAGTTGTTTCAATTTATTCCAAGTTTATGAGATCATTAGTTATTATTTACTTTTGTGAGATTGTTTTGGGTCTCAATCCTTACACAATGGTATGAAGTGAAACAAAAGGTTGAAATTACCTAAGTGGAGACTTGCACTATATGAATAGGACTCTCCTAGGTAGGCTAAAGCTAACTAGTTTGATAAAGATAATATTTACACTAACATGAATAACATAGGATTATAAGGTTAATACCACCTTATCCTAACACCAATCCATTGCTATTTTCAAGTATGAGCATCATAAGTGACACAAATAAATGTATCATATCATTCCTATGTGATGTATTCATTGGAAGTCGTATACTATGTCCCTTCCCCATTTCTATATCACATCCAATCCCTCCTAGATCTCCATAATTACATCCTTTCATCCCTCCAAAAATCCTCACCCTTGGTGTCATAACATGTTCTATCCTTAAACAATTCAAGAATTGAGAAAATCCCATATTGTAAATCTAAATTTTGACACAAGATCCCCAATCCTACATTTTAAATCAAACCTTAAATATCAGGATCCCCTACATGTTATCCAATCCACATGGCTGATTCCTCCAAATTCCATCCACACATCCAATCCATCAGTCTAAAGCTCCTAATTATCCACACACCACATCAACAACATCATAGAATAATCTTGCTAAATCAAGCCAAGTAGCCCAATACATATCCAAAAGTATCTATAAGCTTCATCCTTGGTCTTTTTGAAATCCAAACCTCTTCAAAACAATTAATCAACTTCATCAAAATTTCCAATCCTCATGTTGTTATTGGGATATATCATTACCACATCTACTTGATATTATAATAATTGTCAAATCAATCAATTGTTGGATTTCAACTTGATTAGGGGCAAAGTCTTGTGTGTCTTATCTTTTTATCTTTTATAAATTCTTTATTGTATGTTTTCTATTGGTTTCTCACAATTTTTGAGTTGATCTTGGGGGCACATCATGACCAATGTCATCACATTCCTCAATATCATAGTGCATTTTGTTACTTTCCTACTTAGATATTTTTCTCTTATAACACATAACAAATTTTACATAATAATCTTCCATATCATGTTGTATCTTGTTATTTGGTATAATAAATCAAGTTACTCAAACATATAAAATTTATTTGAAGCTTCATAAATTTCATCATTAGATCATCCACACTAATCTTCATTTCCTCTTAGCTAACCATTCATAAATAACATCCACCCTTTGATTTTAATCCATCTATTTTTCCCAAATTCTTTCATTTTATTTCAAGTGTTCATCCATCTCTCTCATCACTACATGCCTTCGTGAGGGGCATCTATCTAATCATCATTCTTCTTGGTTTATCCTTTGACACCCATTCTTTAATGTTTTCTACTTTCTTTGAAAATTCACTACTTCTTTTAGATGCAATGCTGCTTCAAAGAGGGGAAAATATAGAAACTTAGATTCTATCACCTTAAATTTATCGTAAACTCATATTGTTAACTAATTCAATTATTTAGACTAATTAATTATATCATTATTCTTTTGTCAATTGACTAACTCTAGTATCTTCATTATCTAATCATGTCATTGATTAATCAACTACACAATGTTAATTGACTTGTCAATTAAATTGAATTAATCTTATTTAATCTTATATCGCCCTATGACTAGTTAATTGATCAATCAATATTAATTAATTATCTCCTAATTCAATATCCACACACATATATTCAATTAAAATAAATAAATAAACTAATTATGCTCACCCATGTTTCACTTATGTCAATTTAGTCAATTCCACTTTTCACTTATCAATCAAATTAGTTGATCTAGATAACTCTTAATCAAATTAGTTGACTAAACAACCTAGTGAGTTTATTGATCAATCAAGCAAGTTAACTGGATAGTTAGGTTATTCGACTAATTAAATTGATTTAAGTAGTTAATCAAATTAGTAAAAATCAAATCAATTCTCTAGTCCTCAAGATTTATTAAATCAATATTCTCCATTTATTTTTCTCTCCGAAATCTTTAAATTCACCATTTATTTGAGGAATTGAGAACTCTAAAAAATAGTCTATGATCTATTTCTAAATATCTTAATCATGTTGCCATTGCACCATCAAGAATAGTGCATAACATTGAGCATCCACAATCATATCTAAGTGCAAGAAAATCCACTTCATGCTCCATTTAAGGTTTGCATGGTTTTACAATAGAAATTTTAATTATTGTTTATTCTTAATTTCATTTAGAATTTTAATTATTGCATTCAAGATATACTACAATAAATTAGCCAAACGCAAAAGAAAGCATTAAAAAATAGGCATATACTCACATAAATACAAATGAAATAGTCATTTTATTCAAGTAAAGGTTAATGAAGCAAATTAATAAGTATCATTAACTTCACAATGTATTTCAAAAATATTTAACTATCATTACCCATTAGTGATTTGAAATCAAAATAAAACAAAAAGTAGGTGCCTTTGATGCCTTAGTGAGGTATAATGACATCACCTTCCATTTATAGCCACATAGAAGAGTGCAACGTCGAAGAAATGCCTTCTCAAACACTAAACAACAAATAAAATAATTGCCAACAAAATACATGACAAAGCAAGTATGAGGCACCATGGCATGCCAAAGGAATTACCAACCCCATAAGTTAGGGTGCACCATCATTAGACCCTATAAACCCTAAACCCCCAAATAAATAATACACAATAGAGAAGAGACAAACAACAAAAAGAAAATTATAGGGGGTGTTGCTTCAGTGAGGTATGATAACTTCACTTTCTATTTATAGCCAAAAAAAGGAGTGAATGAAGAAACACCTTCTCAAACACTAAATAAAAAATAAACAACGATTGAAAAAAAATAGGCCAAAGAAGAAATGAGTAGTAAAATATAAATCTAGTGGGTCATTGCCTTAGTGAGGTATGATGACTTCACCTTCCATATACAACTAGATGAAGGAGTGGCATGAAGAAACACCTCCTCAAATAGTAAACAAATAAACATTGGCCTAAATAAAACATTCAAGAGAAGAAATGAGCAACAAAAAAGCTAGGTGGGTTATTGCCCTAGTGAGGTAAAATGACTTCACCTTATATTTACAAGTAGATGGAGGATTGAAATGAAGAAATGCCTTCTCAAAAACTGAATAACTAATAATTTGTATCGTAATGAACACATAATAGAGAAGAAATTAGTATACCATTAGAAAACCAAGTGGGGTCATTGTCTTAGTTAGGTATGATGACTTCGCCTTCCATTTACATGTCTTCTCAAATAATAAAAAAAATAAATGGCCTAAACATTATAATTGAGAAAAAAATGACTATTTTTAAAAAATAAACTAGTTGATTCATTGCCTTAATTATGTTTGAAGACCTCACCTTCCAATTCAAGCTAGACAAGTGATGGCTTTAAACATGACCCTCAAACATACCTCCAAACATACCTCCACATCCTCTTGACATTCTCTTCACATGAAAGTCCAAATTCTCTCCATTGAATCCCTTCAAAGGTATGGGAAAATGAGATGTGAAGTTAATAGCTACATGTGGAAAATGCAACGTGTTTAGGAAGAAGGCAATTAGTACTAAACTGATGTGTATTATTTAAAGTTGCATGTTGCAACATTGAAGATGACATTAGTTTGTATCTACATGCCATCAGGTATACATACATGCATAGAAGCATAATTACTAAATGGAGAGGGATGAGAGTTAAGTGTGTAGTGGCATTGGATAAATGTGGTAATTTTCCATGGTGTGAACACATTGATAGGAAAGAATCATTGATTGATGATGATCTAGCATCACGGATCCATATGCACCTCACCACCTTCACTCAACCATAAAAATAAGGGTGTTTACTTGTCGAACTCCTCATGTGTATTATGAGTTTGATACCACTCAAAACAATTTTTTTGAACAATACCTGTGTATAGGGATATGTAAGTGGATGCTATCAGGATTATATCTGCACTAAACTTTTATCGAACAATGTTACCGTCGCACCCCCACCATAAGTTCCTCACCGTACGCATCCCCAAATAGGCCTTATCTTGAACCCTGAATGGTCTTAGAAATAGCCAAAGTGACGGTAGGGTTCTCCATTTTTTCAAACCCTAAGGATTCTGCTCGTGCTTTGATTCTCATCTCATTCCATTCTACAACATACAATGGCCTTGACATTTTCTGGTTTCGTTGTATCTCCAGGCAGATACCCAACTCCATGCTTCCATTTCCCAAAACTTTCACTAAGAATATCATGTAATGTCATACCCATTTCACAGGTGAAAGCAGCAGGCTTGGAGGCTGAAAGAGAGCGACGCCACAGTGCCATGAAGCTATTCTTACTTGACGAATGTGGGTTTTCTCCCTCGGAGCTGCCAACAGTAATGAGCAAGAAGCCCCAACTCTTCAGATGCGAATCCACGGACAGGGCTCAACAGGCACTTCAGCTATTCAGAGATTCTGGATTTACTCCTGAACAGGTTAGGAAAATCATTTTCAGAGACCCATCTATTCTTGTACGCAGTGTGGATGAGCAGTTGAAGCCTAAGATTGACCTTTTGAAAACATTAGGTATGGCTAAACAAGATTTGGGTTATATCATATCCCAGCAACCTAGAGTTCTGGGTGGAAATTTAGAGAAAAACTTGAATCTAAAAATCTCATTTCTTCTCAAAATTTTTGGGTCTAAGGATAATCTGTGTAAAGCTATCAGGAAGAGACCTGGGATTCTGAACTATGGTTTTCAGATTTTGCAAGATAAAATAAAGATTATGGAAGACTTGGGCTTGTTGGACCACCAGATCCATGAACTTTTTGGAAAGGATCCTATGTTGCTTTGTTTATCTAGAGGTAAGATAGAGAAGAACATGGAGTTCTTGACAGGTACCCTGGGGTTACACCCAAGCATTGTGGTTAGGTATCCTATGTTGCTAAGCTTTAGTGTGCAGAAGAGGTTGAAACCACGCTATAAGGTGATTAAATATCTTAATGCATTGACGAATCCCAATTACCAGAATGCCAGTCTTGTTTCTTTGTTTAAATGGAGCGAGCAAGATTTCACCATGAAGTTTCTGGAGGGCAGTAATGAGCTCATAAATTTATATGAAGATTATAAGAAGTCTTTGGATTTTTAAATTACTAAGGCCTGTCAACTCAAAATAAATTTTGCAATTCTCTTTCTCTTTCTTTCCTATTTAAATACGGCAAAATATAATTAATACCACAATATTGATTAAAAGAGTCCTTGAATCAAGAGGTCTTTATCTTCATGTAAATCATACTAAGATATTTTCTTTTAATAAATATAATTATTTTTACATGAAATAGGTTAGGTTGGTTGTATGGGCAATTTCATATGTGATGCAAAGTGAATGATTGTGAATTTAAAGTTAAGTTGTTACTTTAAATCAAATAGTTGTGTTGCATCCAATAGACTTGATAAAGATTCCATAATTTATTTGGTACTCTTTGTTAAGGAAAGAGAAGGAAAGAACCACCTTAAAACAAATCTAAGAGGTGCCTAGCTAATATGGACTCAATTGCCATTTCCAATCTTTCAAAATGCTTATATTCATTTGGCTTGACAACTCAAGCTAAATATGGTTTTGTACAATTGTTAAGTGCCCAAAATTGGTCAATGATATATAACAAAATCCAAAGATGATTTAGTGACCCAACACACAACTCTACATGGTGTGAAATAATAAAACTCTCTTTCCCAACCAATCTTGAAATTGTGGAAGTGTTTAGCCAATCTCGAAGACCCACCCTTTTATTTTCATTTTACGCTTCTTTGATTATTAACTAGTATTTGTCCTTTCTCATCTTTCATTTTTTAAGTTTTTGGCCTTTAAATAATGTGTTTGCCCCTTTTATATGAATTCTCCCCTTCATCAATCATAGGAATGCCTTAGTGAATGTATATTTGCCACAATAAACTTATTGCTAGGAAAAGGGCAAACACACTAGTTTATTTATTTTTGCGTCTATTCTTTATGTGTTAACTTTGTTGGTTGGAAGCACCCAACATTGTTTGAAAGTGTTTTGTCTATGTTTAATTAGTTGGTGGATTGTATATAGGTTGATAAGAGCTTATTCTAGTGATCCCATTCTATTTAATTTTTACCTGTTTTTCATCCTATAATCATCTTCCTAGATTTTCAATCAATTTTTAGCATACAAATAAGCTTTAGAGAAGAAGAGGATCACACCAACAAGCTTATACAACGTACACACATTCAAACAATATACTTGTAGCGCCTAGACTCTTTCATACAATTTTTGACAACTTCTAAGCTTCATTTTCAATAGTTTGGTAACTATGACTTTCTACATATCTTTGGAGTCAATCTTTTTCCTTGTTTTTCTTCCATGTGAAAGGAGAATCTGTGGTAGAGAGAGAATAAGGATAGAATAGCTAGGTCTCTAAAGACAACATTAATCTTGCATGCCTTGGATCTTCTATGTCCAAGTGTGAGAACTTGTTTCATTTACAATTTACTTAAATTAATTTGTTGATAGACTAGATAGTATTTGGTTTATGATGGATTAGAATTTTTCATTGCTCTAAACTTAAATCACTCTACTTCTAGCTTAGGTAAGGGATAGTGTTGAATTGTTTTTGTGGTGTGGGAGCACCTTGACAACCTTATGTTTCCATGAAGAAATTTTGAAATTTGGCTCAATTTTATTGTCTCCACATTTTCAGGAGGTCTTATAAGTCATTTTGCCTATGCTTAGGTCATAAGAAGGTTTAAGGTTTAAGTCCTATGTCCATTTTGAAAGGTTGTCATTATTTGAAATTGTCACAAATATGTAAAAATTAAAAAGTTGCACATGGAATATATGAAAGGTCACTTTAGTTGTTGGCATTGATAGGTGGTTAGGAATTGGTTAGAAACTCAAAAGTTAGTCTGAATGCCTTTATAAAGGCTTTGTTCACCATTTTTAAGGCGTGGGTGATTGAATATCTTATTATGAATGAATAAAGACACTAATTTTTGCATATTTTCTTTAGAAATTCACTATTTCCTTGATGTGTATAGCCTTGTTCGGGCAGGAATGTATTCCAAATTGATTGTAAGTGAACGAGTGGTCAATCACCTTCCATTTAACTCTTGTTTCATGCAATTTGATTCATTTTTGAGATAGTTATCGCAATTTTTGTAAAAATTGTTTAAACCCTCTGTTAGGGTAATTAGTGTGCAATCAAAATTGAGTTTCTCCTGTTTTGGCCAATGAAATATGCCAATTTTTGGCGAGGAGGTAGTTTGATAGATGCTTTAAGATATCACAAGGTTGTAGAGTTTTTGGTTGTGATCTGGGGCAAATTCTACAAGGCTCTAAGTCTATAATCTCTGTAAAAATCAAGGAAAATACAGTGCACAGTGATATGGGAAGGGTTTGTTTATGGTTTTTTTGGAGTGCTCTTGAATGATATTGATTTTAAAAGGTGTTTATGTGTATTATGAATCCATTTCATGTTTTGAGTTGATGAATTTATAAGTTGAACCCAATATAAGTGATTGTCCAGCTAAAACAAAGCATTTGCAAACAGTTTGGAGGAATAAAGCCTAGGGTTTATGTAAATAACCTTGCAAAAGGACTTTTGGTGTTCTCAAAGCATGTGCGGGTTTGAAATGACATAATCCAAGTATTGGTTGAGGGTGTTTAAGTCTGGAGTCATTATATTCAATAAGCTTTAGGTCTGAGAAAAGGTGAATGTGATTGGTAAACTACATACAATGAAGCTTTTATGCATTTTATTTATGAATTTGGTATTCTTTATTGATATTGGAGTTTGAATAAGTTGTATGAGTGCATTAGAAACTCATTCCTTTAAGGGTTTGGTGGATTTAAAGGTTCTGTAATCATTTTTTATGTTGATCTTTGTCTAGTAGTTGACAATAGTCATATTTTGGAATCAGAATTGAATGGTTTAGAACAAGTATTTGTGGAAATACCATGTACAAAGGTTGGGAAATGATTCCTTCATGTTTCACAGATATATTTATACACGATTAAGAGCATTAAGAATTGAAATAGGCTTGAAAGAGAAGTTGTATATTGAGGAGGTCTATTTAGGCCTAAATGTTGATTTAGGACAGTATACTTGGAAAATTCACTTGTTGGAGTTGTTTATGTTGGTGAAGAGTTTGGGCCAGCCTATTTAATGTTGTTTAAAGGTTATGTGGAATCAATAAGTGATTTGGTGCCTTGTTTTAGTTTGAGTGCTTGAAAGCATGAATTTTATGAATGGCAAAGAGTCCTAATTGAATGGACATGAATAATTGGTTAAGTTTTT
>VDFB02103827.1:0-11254 GCA_007258455.2 Sequoia sempervirens | reverse complement strand
AAGAAGCACATAAAGAATCTTGGCCTTGGATGTACCCCTATAAAGCTAACCATTCTTGGCAAAGGTACCCTTGTTAAAAAATTCAAAGCTCCTCCTCAGTTACCAGTATCCACAAGTCTACCTCTAGATAGCTATACCTTTGATATAACTAACATGTATGATGAGGACTCCATCTCTTATTTACCCATGTTATTTGAGGATTCCTCCCTTTTATGATCACTACCATGTCTTTGGAGCCAAGTAACCGAACCACTGAACTAAAGCTTGTGTACCCCCAACTGATAGACTGTGACCAATGAGGACCACCAATCTTACACATTCAAAAATGATGAGGCTCTCTCAGAATTCATGGGACTAAGGAATACTCTACCATATGGAGATCATAAAGTAGGGTTTGATATTGAACTGGAAACACATGCATACTATGGGGAATTGATTGAATCTCTTAGTCACAAAATAGAAAATCTAAGAGTAATATCTAGGTCTCTAAGTGAAAACCACATTGTTGCACTTTCTTACCCAAAAATAGTAAAAAGAAAGGACGTATCTGATGGTGAAAACTTCTCTGAGGTACCAAAGGATGAGGGATTCAATCTTCCCCTTAGTTCCATCCATCAGGATAAATCGGCAGTACTAGCAGAAAAATGTAACCCAATCAATTTGGGAACTGAAGAGACACCACACATCACTTTCTATGCAGAGTCTCTTTTAACCGAGGAACAAGAAATTCTAGCTGCATTTCTGAAAGCAAGGAAAGTAAATTTTTTATGGACCTATGTTGGCATGCTAGGCCTTGATCTAGAATTCATAGTCCATCATCTAGCTATATATCCAAAAGCAAAACTAGTAAGACAAAAATTAAGAAAGATGCATTGCATATCGCATTATTGGTAAAACTTAAGCTGCAGAAACTCCTTGACATTGGCTTCATGTGACCCATCGATTATCCTGAATGGGTTTCCAACCTTGTGCTTGTTTCTAAGCCCACTGGGGGCATCTGAATCTGAACCGACTTCAAGGACCTGAACAAAGCATTCCCTAAGGATGATTTCCCTCTTCCCAACATAGACATGATTGTAGATCTAACAGCGGGACAAGAGATGCTATCATTGATGGATGGGTTTTCAGGATATAATAATATTATGATAGCAAAGGATGATCACCGTAAGATAGCCTTCACCTGTCCATGGGGCACCTATTGTTGGAACATGATGCCATTTGGGTTAAAGAAATTTGGATTTACATACCAAAGGGCTATGACTCTAATTTTTCATGACATGATCCACAAATATGTTGAAGACTATGTGGATGACATACTAGCCAAATCAAGGAAGCGTCAGGACCACATAGCAGCACTAGGCTCTATTTTTGACAAACTAGAAGAATATAAAGTATGACTCAATCCTAAGAAATGTGTCTTCAGTGTGCAAGAAAAATTCTAGGGTATATTGTATCAATGAGGGGAATCGAGATAGACCCTACAAAAGTCAAAGCAATTCTTGAAATGGAAGCACCATGGACATTGAAGTAGTTAAGGGGCTTGCAGGGAAGGCTCCAATCCATTCTTAGATTCATAGCACAGTTAGCAGATAAAGCTATCCCATATTCTCATCTACTCCACAAGGGGGTAACATACAAGTGGGACAAGAAATGTGATCAGGCATTCAATAAAATCAAGGAATACTTGCTAACACCTCCATTCCTCGTGCCACTAATCCAGAACAAACCATTGATCCTATACATATCAACGACAGCAACAGCCCTTGGCACTCTTCTAGCACAACATGATGAAACAGGGAAAGAAAGAGCTATTTACTGCATCAGTAGAACCTTGGTGGGACACAAGCTAAACTACACATTCATCAAGAAATTAGCTTGTCTTGCAGTAGTGTTTACCGCACAAAAACTCAAACACTACATGCTTGTTCATCAAATAAAGCTCATTTCCAAGATAGAACCTCTAAAATATCTACTCTCTAAGGCAACACTCATAGGACAAATGGCTAAGTGGGTCATGATATTAACATAATATGACATTGAGTATGTAGAATGAAAAGCTATCAAGGGATAGGTAATTGCAGATCAATTGGCAAAAGCACCTATATACTCAAAAAACCCCCTAGTATTAAAGTTTCCAGATGAGTCCATTTTCAATCTCAGTGTAGCAGACCATTGGAAGGTGTACTTCGACAGGTCATATACTCAGCATGGGTCGAGAGCAGGAGTCTTCTTCATCACACCACAAGGAGATTGCATCCTGAAGTCATATAAGCTATCTTTTCCATGCACCAATAATATTGTGGAGTACGAGGCTCTAGTCATAAGACTATGAATTGCAGTACAATAGTAAATCATCGCACTTAAGGTTTATGGGGACTCACAGTTAGTTATCAACTAGGTCAACGATGAATACGAAACAAAGGATGACAAGCTTACCCCATACAAGAAACTAGTGGAGGGTATCAAGGAATTCCTCATTGACATCACATTTGAGCAAATACCGAGGGTAAACAACAAAGAAACTGATGTTATGGCAACAATTGGATCATTGTTGTATATCCCATGCAACGTCCCTAAACATGAATTCTTGGTTGAGCAGCTTCTCGTACCAAATTTTGAGGTGTCTGATTTTGAGTTCATGTGCGAACTCATTGGTCCCAGTGAACCTTGGTACCATGACATATACGCCTACCTGAACATAGGAGTCCTCCCTGCTGACATCACCCTAAAGCTCAAAAGAACCTTTATTAAGAAGTCATCTTGTTTTGTTATCTTAATTGACACCTTGTACTATAGAAGTATCGAAGGAACCCTTTTTAGATGCCTTAACCCTGAGGAAGCTTTGACTGCTTTAACCAATGTACATGATGTTATTTGTGGTTTGCATTCTAGTGGTATGGCCTTGGCCAACAAACTACTAAGGATTGGGTATTACTGGCCTATAATGGAGAAGGAAGCTCATGACTATGTCTGAAAATGTTTTCAATGTCAACAGCATGGAGACCTCATGCATGCACCAGCTTAGGAGCTCCAACCGATTATATAACACCTTGGCCATTTTCATAATGGGGGATCGATCTCATCGGCAAAATCACTCCCACTTCATCCAATGGACACAAGTTTATTATCACTGTCACAGAGTACTTCACAAAATGGGTAGAAGCCATCCCCGTGACCTATATCATCATGTGAATATTTTATCGAGCAATATTTTGCATATTGAATATTGGCTGGTCATGGATTCCGCCTACCCTCTCATGGGCCTACCAAATGAGTATCTACATGCCTACAGGTACAAGCCCTTTCTCCTTAGTCTACAAATCAAAATCCATCCTTCCCATTGAGATCAATCTCCCATCCTTAAGAATATCATTGCAGAATCTCATTACTGATGAAGAATATCAGGTGTCACGGTTGAACAAGCTAAAGCTACTAGATGAATGGCACATGGATGCTTTGAACCATCTGCAGGTCTATCGGAACCATCTCAAAAGGAGCTTTAATAAAAATATCAAGAGTCAGTTGTTTCAAGTCGGAGAGCTCGTGTTGAAAGAAAATCAAAAGAATGTACCAAATCCAAACAATAAAGGAAAGTTTGATCCCAACTGGTTAGGACCCTTTTCCATCATTGCAAGTTACAAATTAGGAGCATATCAGCTATCTACACTTGAAGGTGAGCCTCTGCACATTAATATCTCCCATCTCAAAAAAAATTATGCCTATGCTTGCAAGGTATAAATCCAAAATACAAAAAAATACAAAAAATACAAAAATCAAAAAAATCAAAAAAAAGGATTGAAAACAGTAAAGAAAAAAATTGTCCTCTAGTGAAAACCATTTCGGTGGCACTTTGGGAAAATACCTTTTTGAAAACTTGGCAATCAAGCGCCTTGTGTAAATAAAGCACTTTCCATCCACCATGGATTCTTTAGCTTGTTCTACATTGCCTTCTATCGCTTTCCATCACATTCACCAATCACATTCCATTGATTCTTCCCTTCCCCATCTGCATCCACATCATAGCTTGATCCTATGTTAGTATCATGTTCCATCCTATAACTAATTAGAACATTCTTAAGGTCAGTTTGTCCTGCCTATATCATAGTAGTCTATTGCATCACGGTGGGGGCATGTTCTTATCATATTTGTGTATATTCTTTAAATCTTCCTTAAAATCCAAACAAATCCAAAAACATTCATAAAATTAGAAAATCCAAAAAAAAAAACCCAAAAACATCCAAAACATTTCAAAAATCCCCAAAACAGGTCAAAAATGGAGACTTTGTGTCGAACTACGTCGTCTATGAGCTTGAATGTAAGCAAGGCTAATCTTTGATCAGCTCCCGAGACATTAGGTCAGTCCTTTAGGTGTCCATCACAATAAACTGACAATCCATACATGTTCATATTCTTCATCAATAAACGAGTTTGTGTTAGTTGAACTATGTGGTCTCTCTGTGTATAACGTAAGCAAAGTTAATCTTTAATCAGCCCTCGAGGCCCCTAGGATAGGTCCTTAGGTTAGGTTCTTGATCAAAATCTTAGAAAACACAAAAACATTAGAAATTTTGAAAATCAAAACATTTGTAAAACATCTCAAAAATTCCAAAATAGCCTCAAAACATTCAAAAAACCCAAAATCATTCATTCTATTTCACCTTCACCTGCAATAAACATCCACTCACAATAAACGATCGTCATCTACAACCTTTGGCAAAACAATCAAAAACAAGTATAGAAAATTTAAAAGTGTAAACTCAAACGTCAAGGTCTCAAGTCTAGGTCAGTAGGTAAACAAGTTGGTCACTTCCTAGTATCAATAGCCCATCATCCCATTAGTCTCAAAATCATCTGATAACATCATGCCCTATGATGCATCCTTCCTACAATGGACATCAACATCAGACCTCACCATAGTTTAGTCTTGGCTCGAGGTATGAAGAACATTGACTTGTTTGTTTACTCGATCTTTTCTTGTGATTTATCTTATTACACCTATTCCCATGAGCTCTCAAGGATGTCTATCCAAAAATATTTAGAGAGAAAGAAATGGGGCATTGATCATTATCTTTTGTTTGCTGTGCTTGTTGGATATTCCTTGTAATATAACTTGGTGATACTTGCTTTGGTAGGTGTGTATGGAAGACATTTTGGATGTCTTGTTGACTATTACATGGTTAGGCTTTTCCTTTCTATGTTTTGGTCCAAGGTGTTTGAAATTTCTAAGTAGATCCTAACAAGGTTTCGTATGTTAGGTGTGAGCAAGAATACTCCTATCTATTTTTTCGAGTCAAAGTCCATCTCACTAGTTACCACGTCATCCTAGTTGTTTGTACCCTAATGCATCATATCTATGTGTATTATCAAACATAAGGAAAGTTATGCTATTTACATCTCCAATCCCTAGATAAGCAATACATCATCATTCATCATCATATCTAATAAAGTCTCGATGACTCATAGACTTGTTGGACTTTTGCATCTTCTCAGAATCAAGCGTTTATCCCTCTCATTCTTCTATCCTCTTTCACACTAACATGTTATCATGACATGCATCCATCCTACATTCATAAAATGTCAGCATACCCATCCTGCATACTCATTAATATCATCATAATAGGAAACATCATCCATCTCATCCATCTCACATGCATTGCACCATCATTTAAGTTGTTTAGGATAATATAGATTTGTTATTCTAAGCATTGTAAAACCATCTCATTTGCATCGTCATCACAATATAGATATGTTAGTCTAAGCATCTCATAACATAACCATCCATACATCCATCTTGAACCTCTTTGTCACGAGATCGACCCTAAAATTGAACTTTTCACCCGATCTCTTGAGGGGGCAATTGTACTTTGATTAGGGAACGTAAAAAAATTAAAAATTGGAATTTTGACCTCAGTAGTTATATTCTTTGAACCAATGCAAATGCTACACATCGGCCTTTAAAGAGGAAAATGTAGATGAAGAATCCTAAATGTCATAGTGCATCTAATTTCGATCAATTATCATCAAATTCTTCTATTAATCAAATAAAGCGGTTTATTAGATTAATTCACTAATGTCCATCATGTTTAATTAAATAAATCAATTTGTTTAATTAAATCCCCAAAGTCCTCTCATTTGATTAAATAAATCAAATGATTTAAATTAAATATCATAAATTCACTAACCCACTTAAAGTTAATTAAATTCTAAATTAATTAACTTTAATCACCTTCTAATCATCATTAATAAATTCTCTTGCTTTTAACTCCCCAAGAGTTAAATCAACCCCTGATTAACTAACCCACTTGCACATGAAAATAGTTTCTTTTAATTAACTAATTACCTCATTTATCCTCTCCAGTGCTACATTTCAGGGCATTCCCTTTTCATTGACTTCATTACGGAATTTCTTCTTACCTAAACAATTTCCTCAAGAAGAGTCTCAACTTCATACATTTTCCTTCTGCTCTTTCCCAACCCCAATGGCTTAAAATGCAGCTCTAACCTCAAATTAGCATTGATACAAGTGTCCCAATCTCATGGCCTCTCTTTTCATCCCACATTCCTCCCATCTCTCCATTCTTCAATCCTTCAACCTATAAATAGAAGCCACTTCTACTTGAAATCTATCCACAATCTTATGCATTTGCACTATAGGCACATTTCATCTTGCATTGTATCACATTTGGTTCATTGGAAGCTTATCAAGGGGGTGGGAAAGGGCATCATTTTTACATCAAAGGAGCACCACTCCCACTAAGGGATAAGGTATGAACTTGCTTGTATATGCTTACATTTATCTACTTTGGTTATTTTGTTTTCTTGTTTGCATATGCATCATGTTTAGGTATCTCATAGGGAGGCTTTTGTTTGCTTTGTTTAAAATGGATTAAATATGCTAATGTTTGTTCTTGAGCAAATGCAGAAAAAAGCTTCTACACTTACATCTTGAATTTGGGTATGTTAGAGCTAAATCAAGTCATTATATTTACTTCAAACATGACATTGATTGTTTTAGTGTTATTTTATGCATGTTAATAAAAATTTCTTTAATAACACTAATCATATGATCAAGGTTATAAATCTTTAACTTTAAGTACAATTTGATATGGAATTGGGGATAGCTAAGTTCATCTTAGGGATGGAGTTCCTGAGATATAACAAATATAAAATTATATATCAAAGAAATAAAATACAACTCTATTTTGTCATAGTTTAGGGTGTCAAATTGCAAAGCAAAGAGTGTTCGCATTCCTACGGGGACAAATCTTTCTACTAATTAGTTCCCTTCATCACTAAATGAGCCATATCTCCTATGCAAGTGCAATTTGAAGTATTATGTATGTAATGACCTACACTGGACTAAGCATTGACCAAACAATGGGATTTCTAGTAAATGTCAATCCATGCAAGGAGCATTTGATTTTAGTGAAGGTCTTCATGTACCTTAGATGCATTAGATTATTTGATATGCTACTAGGGAGGACAAAATTTATGCGAGGTAATAAATATATAGGGATTTGTGGATTTTGATTGGGCTAGTGATGTGGATAGAAAGAGGTATAGTAGCTAATATATGTTTACTCTGTTTAGTGGCATGATCAAATAGATAAGAAAATGATAGGTTGGTATTTATCTTTCAACTACAAAGGTAGACTACATAATAGCTACACATGCCTTTAAGGAAGCAAACTAGCTTTAGAGACTATACTTCAACAATAGGTTGAAGCAAGATACAATTGTGATTCGATTTGGAAATCAAAGTGTCATTACCTTGAGAAAGAACCCTACCTTTCATGTGCAAATGAAGCACATTAATGTGCAACATCACTTTGTTTGTAACATGGTGGAGGATAAGAGGGTCATGGTCGATAATTTGAATATATTAATGAAAGTTGAAAATGCTTTGATGAATTATAAGCACATAGAAGTTTAGATGGTACACGATGGCTATAGGGATCAACCCTTGCCCCTTATGATTCTTATAATGTATATGAAAAATGAGAGATTGCTAGGACTAGAGGACTATGTGTTATTGTACACCTTGAAAAGTCTTAGGTCTAGGAGTATTTATTTAATATTTTCAATATTGTAAATAATGTATGCACATGGAAAATGACACCCACTTGAAATAAATATTTTAAAATATTTAGATTCTAAGTGATCCCATAATACTGGTTTATACTTTTTGGCCAAACTGGACATTGAATTGAATTTTTTAACTAAATTGTCCACTTTTGAGCACCTATAGCTACTAAACCATGAGGAATTTGAAGATGGTGCAAAATAGTGATTTGTGAAATTTTTTCTGTAGATTCTAAATATATATTTTTAAAAAAAAAATGAATTAGATTGCATTTCTTTTTTCATCTCCTTCAAAAACTAGTTTTTAACAGTAAACACCATTTCTTGGTATACGCCCACCCAAGTAAACAAAGAGAATCTTTTTTTTTTCGCAAGTTGATAAATTGTATTTTTTTCAAATTTAGCCCGTGAACTACTTATGTCTAGCATGTTCACTGGCTTTGTATTTGTTTACTACATTTCTAAATTCAAGTTTCAGTCGCCCAATGAGTAATTTAGGACATAAGCTTGACCGTGAAACAACATAACCATTTTGTATGACTAAATTCAAAACAAATTAATCGGACTGGCTGGGACATCAATACCCAGCGGCAGCCCATTTGGCTGGATTTTTGAGAATTCACTATTTTCCACATAAAACAAGGTTTCTATTTCTAGCTTGTTCCATACTTCATATATAGGAAATAAAATTAAATAATAATAAAATGTTGATATTTAAAAATTATAGCCTTGAGGCTGAGTATATGATCTACATACCAAGCAAAAAATAAATTTTAAATGGAATCTACCTGATCCCCAAAAGGTGGTAACCAAAAGGCCTTTTACCGGATTGAGAGTGTAAGAGACTCTCAAGAGAAGGGTTTAAAACTAGTAGGGTTCTATCCAAGGGGGTTTAATCTAAGGTGGTTTGATCAAACCCTCTTCAATTGGAATCCTTTAAATGGAACTTTTTGAGGCTTAAATCATTATATTTTCTAAAAATATGTGATTTCAGCAAAAATCGGGATGCCCCAAAAAGTGTAAACCACTATTGTTGGATCACCCTTCCATATTTGGCACTCTACCATGTGCCATCAGTCTTTTGATAGTTGTATCAAGTCATTGAATACAAGGTTACTAGGTTGAATATGACTAACATCTTTGACAAACCATTTATAGACATGTGTAAGAGGTGTGTTAGTGTAATTATTGCCTCATATTGGAGTACTTGGGAGTTACACAATAACTTGGTTATAGGGTTAGATTGGTCAATAGACTTAAATTCTAATTGTAAGGATACACTCTTCAAGATGAGGTGCATAGGTTGAATCTTGACCACCTTGGCTTGTTTTTGGCTCATAGTTTTGAAGGTGATTCTTAGTTTCTTGGGTCTCGACCTTTATATATAAGGCTTGGAATGGTAAGTCATGATTTATGTGGAGTTATGGGTAAAAGCACAAAGTTGTGTCACAGTTTTGGCCAACTAAATAGTTTTGAGTGAAACAGTTTCGAGCAAAATAATTTTGCTCAAAACCACGTAGCCTATACATGGCACATATAGTTTTGGGTGAAACCCTTTTGCCTAAAACTATAAAATAAAATAAAAATTCATTGAAATTTTCAAACACAATTAGTGTAAGGTTTCGAGTGAAAGTGTTTTGGTCAAAACCCTTTTGACCAAAATTTTCTATGTGGTTGTATATGTGGCAACTTAACCCCTCTTTCGAGGCAAATTCAAAAAAACTTCAACTCTAAATTTCTCCAACTATGGGCAATTTCATGAAAATCTACAAATATCCTTTTGTTGAGCTAAGAATCTACAATCTTTTTTTTATATTTTTTTTAAAATTTATTGTAAGGAGTTTTATAATCAAACATGAGGCTAATTAAAAATTATATCAAACCAATTTTTCTTTTTAAATTACAACTATAAACTTCATCAAGAGTTATACATTTCATTAGTTTATATCATTTCAATTTATTCTAAGCATAAAGACCACTTTTATGTAGTTGAAGTTGAATTTTTTATTTGTGTTGGTTATTCCTTTAAAAAGTGTCACACAGATTTGTGCTTTTACCCTTATGGTGTCAAAATTTCTCATGTTCAAAGTGTAGATCTACTACAAAACATGAAGATTGCATCATGTTGAAGTTCTTGGGAGTTTTACTTGGAAACCTTGGTCATAGGAGTCAAACTAGTCAATAGAGAGTTACATTATAATCTTGGAGGTGGGATGCATGGGTTGAATGTGAACCACCTTAACCTATCTTTTGCTCATAGGTTTGGAAAACCACTTGATTTTCTAGGTCTCTTTGGATTTTATAGATGAGGCTTGGAATGGAGATTGTATGTGATGTTTTAAGTAGATTTATGCTACTGATTCCTCCACATTCAAATTGTATATCTACTATGGAGCACAAAGATTGCTATTACATTGTAACTATTAGTTATTAATGAACACATAGGATTCAATGCTTTGGTATATCTTGTGCTACTTTGTGTTTTGATTATTTTGTTACATTCTTATTCTTCTCAATTTTTTTCTTTATCTGTGTTGTTATTATGCCAAAACTTTGTTGATAATTAACTAGATTGAAAAACTTATAATACTCTCATTAGACTAAGCAGTGTTTACTTTGCATATTTTATTTTAGAATCTAACTAACCTACCCAATTATCTAAAAGCTTTTCCTGAAGTGTGAGCCAATGAGATTGCACATTTGATGAATTTAGCAAGTTGGTTCAATAGAAATGACCTTTATTCCTAAAGAGCCTCGCAGCTCAATTTCATCCATATGAACTCACTTGAAATGACATGAGAGATAATCCTGTGAGATCTCATGGTTGACATCAACCATCAAATACATTGATTTCTTTCGATGGGACGTGCAAGATGAATCACTTTTATATCAATGATCTAGATCAAAGAAGGTCCAAGGCACAACACTCTAAATGAGGATTTAAATGTGTAGTATGTGTAAGCCAATTGAGAAAAGGGTTTGAATGGAGAAAAAAATATAAATGAAGACAGTTTAATTAATATGTGTTTTATAAATGACATACTCGAGGGAGATGTATAATTTTGTATGTTCTCCTCTATCTACCTCTATCTAATGTATAATTCATCTATTTATTGTTACCTATTTTTAGCTACAACTCAAAATAGGTAGAGCTGGATTGCATTTCTCATTG
>VDFB02103826.1:0-27708 GCA_007258455.2 Sequoia sempervirens | reverse complement strand
GCATAGGCCGAAGGTAGCCTCGGCAGGGAAAAGGAAGAAGATGGATGCTGATAATGAGACGATGGCATGGGAGAATCTTACTGGCAATGAGTGCAAATAGTGGTGGCGAAGCACTCCCGATGACCACTCCTTGAAGGTTGCGCTTCAGCACGCTCGGGTAGACAAAGCTATGATAGTACCTTTCTTCAATTCTCAGGAGTTTGAGCCTTGGCTGAAGGCGATGGTGGACAACTATTGCAGGCATACGCACAAATCGACAATTGATTACAGAGGTTGCTCAGTCACCATTTCATTTTGGCCACAAGACTTCGAGCGAGTGTTTGCGTACCAGCTTCTGGAATAGGGGTTAACAAACCTAATAAGATGACACAGGAGCACAAGGAATTGTTGGTCAAACAGGTGTGTCGAAGTGATTTGACATCGGAGGAACAAAATACCATATGGAGTGCTGGCAATAGAGGTCTCCGAAAACACTACCTGGCAACAGCGGAATGGAAGTGCTTGCTCGACCTAATGAAATGCCGACTCACAGGTGCTAGTCGAGCGTCGGATATTGCTATCTGGATGGTGGACTACGTGGTCGGACTCCGCGTCGGCCGAGTGTACAACTGGGCGAGGTTACTTGTAGAGCAGATGTGAGATTTCTTATCGCAGAGGCATAAGGCCTTCTACATGACCCAGCATGCTATAGCCCTCTTTCTCGATGCCGTTCACACACAGGTACCCGAAGGCAAATGGGGACGATTGCAGCCACTCACTCACCTGGATCCCGGGTTGCTGACAATATTCTACTGGTCCAAACTGGAAGCGAAGCAAGCTGGCGAACAAGAAAGAAGAGAAAACAGGAGGCATCGGTGGAAGAGGAAACATCAGCGGAGGAAGCCTCTGAACAGAGTAATGCATCGGACAGGGAGGAGCCCATTGATTTATCTTCCTTGTCCTCGGAGTCTAGTTCACCGGTCGATGAGGACGTATCCGTCGCCATCAGTGGTCAGGAAGTAGGGGAGATCGACATACCAGTGTTGCAGCTAGCAGGGTTTACTCTTCCCGTACCACCAGCCAGGGAGAACACACACTCAGTGACATTCACTCTTCCTATTTCGCCAGTTGGAGGCGGGCGAATGTTGAGAGTAGCTGCCTCATTACCTGGTGCATTGCCAGGGTGGGCACCACTTGCCACCACGACATCACAGGGGGCAGCCACTGTATCGGCAAGTTCCACTGCCTCGGTCGAGATATTGCCAGCGGCCTGTTCCCTTACACCACCGCCAGGATCGGCAGCGTCAGGAGTGGCAACTTCAGTAGCAGGAACTTGGGGAACGACTGCGGCCACTAAGGAGACTACCCCAGCCCCAGGAGCACCCGAGGTAGCCCAGATTGATAGCTGGTTGGGATCAGTAGGCCTCACCTTGGAAGTGGCCGAACAGCCAAAACAGCGGGAAAAGAGTCCCTCGGAGGGACTAGGGGGTGAGGAAGGACCAGTCGTCCACACTCAGCAAAGTGAGACGGCCAGACTTGACGAGGACACACTTGCACACCCTGAGGCCAGAACAGAAGAGGAGCCAAGGACAGCCATACATGAGCCTCAGCAGATAGTCGGGGAACCGCCCCAGGAGGAGACAGAACCTGTTACACATCCCGACGATGAGGAGAACGAGGAGGGTGACTCCACGGAGGGATTCGTTATGGAGATGTCACAACCAGACCCATCAGACCCACTAGGCACGGTGCAACGATATGTACAGGAGCTAGAGCATATGGGTAGATTGATGATCCGAGTGGGACAAGTTTCCAGAGACCTCAGGATTGGCCAATCTCCTCTAGTGGACCAGGAAGTTCAGCGCATCTGCAGATTTGTACAGATGGGGTGTGAGGCTGAGTTCACACGGATATTCGGCGAGGGGTGGTCAGCAGGAGAGACTCCTGCAATGATGAGAGCTTGGCGGGGTCGACCACCGCGACTAGTAGGGCGAGATGCAGGGGTTCTCGAAAGCTTATATCATATAGAGCTTGCCTTTCGGGATGTCTTTATTCTCATGAAACGCCAAGTATTTTCTACTGAGGTAGCTGTATCACGAAGAGTGGACGCCTATAGACTCCTGCAGAGGGTTAAGGACGAGTCCACTGCTACCATAAGGAGCATCCAGAATGACTTGGCCGAACAAACTCGGCTTGCCAGTGAGAGGGGAGCTCGATTGGAGGTCTTGGAGCCTCGGGTGGCCGTCTTGGAGGAGGAAGCAAAGCAGAAAGAGGAAGCATGGAAGTAGCGAGTGAAAGCATTGGAAGATCAGTTGGCTGCAAAAGATGTTGATTTGGCGGCCAAGAGTGCAGAGGCGGAGAAGGCAAAAAGCCAACTGATGGAGGCAGCACGTATGGTAAAGGCGGCGAGGGAGAGGGAGATACTGGCAGATCGGCAACTTCGCACACGTACCGAGGAGGTGAGGCGACTGCGAGCGGAGCATTCTTCTACTACTCCGACGTCATCTGTGCATCCAGGGACGCACTCCCTTCCCCCTACTTCTCATTGAACTTGTCTTGCTATATGTATGTCGTCTGGAAGACGACTTCTTTTGTGGGGGGGATGATGTTAGTAGTATATTTTACTTTGTTGTCAGCCGTAGTCAGCCAATTGCTAATAAAACTATAGATTAGTAAAGAATAATAATGTCATGTACTTTTGGGAAATCATGTTCGGATTAATGTTAATGTTAATGTTGTTATGAAATGTCGTGTCGGTTGGTTATCTAACCACCGCCGAACGTTATATGTAGCTTGTTGGGATAGTCAGGAGGGAGTGATGAGTCATAGGTGCCGATGGTTATATTGTTAAGCACTGCTCTTCGATTGTACATGATATTTCTGATACTGAATAAAGTTTCGGGTGTTCAAACATGATATCCTTCTGGTTACTGTTTTATTCTATGTTCTGCACATGAATAGTTTGCCAGTAGTACGTAAGATTTGAATTACATTCCGTAGGCAAACAACGGGACACAACTTTGATATGAAAGGTGAACAGTCTCTTCAACACCCTCAAATTTCTTAAGGGCCATACTCTAGCTCACCCTCCTTTGTCTCCACCTGTAATGGCACCTACTCCCCATTTCCTCCTCTTTCTCTTGCTTTCAATGATACCAACTCGTCGAACAACTCTTGACTCATTTTCGTTTCTTTGCTACTTTTTGGTCCTTTTTGTCCATAGACACCACTGTTTCTATAATGCTCTCCATTCTAAGTTGGTAGTCTACCTAGTTTGTTTTGTATTTCAATACTATGTAATCATTTGCTAATGTTGTTAATAAAATTATAGAAAATTTCTACCTTTTATTTAAAAAAAACATTTGGAATAGGACATATCACATCTTAATAAAGAATTAAACCTATTTATGCAATGACCAAAAGGACATCTAAAAAGACATTACACATGACAAGCATTACTATAAGGGTGCTTACTATTAAGACCAAGGCTCTAATTGGTTCTATCTCAATCTTGGAGAGCTGAGGGAACACCGCTCCTTGTCCTAGGCTAGCCTTTGCTTCCTCATTTGATTGGACTCATGCAATCCACTTGTGTTTGAAAAAATTAACAATGTTTGAGGGCAATCTTGTGTGTGATGTTGTGTGTAATAACCATGGCAGCTATCTCCTAGTCTAAAGGGGTGAGCCTCAAGGTTTCACATGGTTGAGTGTTGTCGATCACTGTTGTGTTGTGCATTGGAATCATGGAAGTGCATCATGAAGTTCACACAAGGATCCTATAGCTCTTCTGTATGTGTAGCTTTTCATGACATTATGTTTGGAGAAAGTTGTAATCTTGAATTATGTTGTAGTCTGTCCATGTCCCTATTTTAGCTGAGCATCCCGAGGAGATAAGATTAGCCCTATCGGAGACCCTCGTAGAGGTAGTGGTTAGAGATTAGTTTGAACTTTAGCTCCCCATTCAGTGTGATTTTGATCAATTAGCTTTTCGTTTAGGGCTTGATAGAGACCTTTACGAATTGCTATTTTAGCGGTTCTGGCAGTGATGTAGAACCACATATTTTATGATATAGAATTAGCGATGTTAGGGATCATTTCGGTGTTAAATCGACATCGAGGTGAGCAGGTTATCGGATGTGTAACGAGGAAGATATTAATATTTAATTATATTAATTAACTATTAATTATTTAACGATTATAATGTAAAGTTATAATATTAAATTATAACTTAAGTTATCTGCCTTGAGGGGTGCGCCCATCATCAGAAAGGGGCCAGTTTGAGAATTAAATTATTATAAAATATTTTGGCTGGAGACTATTGAATTATTAAAAGATTAAAAGTTGAAATATTTTAAAATGCCCTATTATTAAGGAAATCGCACTTTTGTGCAATAAAGAGATTTTTGCCTTGGGAAATGAGCCATTATGACATTGGATGAATTGAAATTGATCAGTCTTGCCAGAGAACGGAGACCTTAGGGTTTGAGTTCGATATTCGTTGGAGAACGAGCCATCTCCATTGAATCAGTTCAGAGGGTGTGAGATATCACCCGATTTACTGCTAGCAGAGGTTTTCTCATTCAGAGTAAATCACAGAGCTTCAGAGGAATTAATATCTTCAGAGTTTTCTTCAGAGATTATATTCAGGGCATTTACATTCTTTGGGCGTCCATGTTCAAGAGATCCAGAGGGTTAACAAGGCGGCATATATTTATTTATTGCTGATTCTGCTGTAGCTGTACTTTAGCAGGCCGTACCTTCTTCTTGGGAGCCGTACTAATGTTTTGAAGACAACGCTTCTTGTTCAGGCACTATATCATCTTCTTGGGTGGCGCTTTAGCAAATGGAACAAGCAGGAAGCTATATACTGAGTGAGAAATGATTGTTTGAGGCTGCCGTATCAGATCTGGTAATCACCAGTTTGCTGCAGTATTCAGTACCAGGCCGTATTCAATATTCTGGGCCGTACATTGCTTGCAGAGCCAACCGCCTTATAATTTCATCATTAGTCTTCTTCTATTGGGCGCCAAGATCCAGAGAACCACCACAGGCATCTTGCAGAGGGAGAAGTGTGTCCTTTGTTGCAGCCGTACCTGATTCACCAGCTTATTCATTGCTGTTTCAAAACCAGGTTTTCAAATATTTATTCCCTTTTACTTTGCATGTCACCAGAACTTCATTGTAGTCATTGCAAAAGAATAATAAATGGTCTGGTTTCAATATTCGTGTTAGGGTTTGCTATTTACGAAGTTAGATTATTTTTGAAGCATTTATTTCATATCTCTAGCAAAAACGCATTCTTCATTTATTGTGCAAAAACCTCAAAACGTCAAAAAAATTCAAAGAGAGTCAAAAACCTAAAACCTTCAGAAAATCAAACAAAACTGTCAGATCGGAGAATAGGGGAAACTAGGGTTTCTACAAATTCTACAATTAAATCAACATTATATTGGAGTGTGTTCAATCCATGTTTGGGATGTGAACACCGCTTTGTAATTATATAATAATTGTAAATTGATTTGGATTGAAAATCTCACATCACATGGTCTCAATTTTGTGTCAATCAGGCTTTATATGCACTCTTGTTGCAAAGTGCTTTCTAAATTTTGTTATTACTTGGATTCATGAGATTATATGTTAGTTGAGATTCTTATAATGATAAGAATGCTCCATAATATTTTTTCATTTGACATGTGTTGCTATTGAAATCATCTATGTTGATAGGGAATCTTGTATTTAAGCATTACAGTCCATTTGATTTAGAAAAGGAAATCATTAACGTAGTTGAATAGACTAAGAAATGAGATGTTATGATGAAACCAAAAAACATTAGCGAAATGGATGTTGTTATCTTGTTTTCATTGAATTACATGCTTGTGATACAATGAATGTATATTGCTGCTAGTAGTGCTTGGTCATGTAATTAGAGGTGAAATAATCCCTATTTTTTGACAGTATGCTTTTAGGTGTTTTTAGACCTTGAATACTTTGCTTAGAAATATTGAATCATTGGTTCAAATCATTCATTAACAGCCCTCAAAACGAGGATGCTACATGTTTAGCGTTAGACCTTTTCGAACTTGCATTAGCTTGGCCATGCATTAGCTTTTTCTTGTGAGCTTTATTTTTAATTTTGAAGATTGCATATAAGTTATGGGGGGTTAAACATGTTGTTAGACATGTCAAGAAACCCTTTACCTTAATTGGTGTCAATTTTGGAGTAATAGGACTTTGTTAGATTTCTTAGGGCTATTCCCTTGCTTAGTTTTCCCATTTTACCAAAAACAGGCAAATTAACCCAAAGGGGTGAATTGTTGTTTGCCATAGCATGAACACCCATCTACTCTAAGGCAAACACATAATTGGTAAAAGGAGTGAACGATCCCAAAAGGGGAAAACGACAATGATGAGTAGTAGACAACTTTTTCAAGAAAAGTTTCCTAAAGCAAGGTTGACCCTTGGGGCCTACCTTGACTTCCTATCTACTTGGTTAGGTCAAGTTTGATGTCCTTTATGTAATTACTAACCATTTTGTGTCGTAAATTGTGTCTTGGGAGGAAACAGATAGTCTTTGTGAGATTGAGTCAAGTTAGTAACTCTTCCGCCACACAACCTCCTAGTTAAATATTCCTTGTGGTTTGATGTCATTTTTACATCATTTTGGATATGTGGTTGTTTCTTTGTCATGTCCCCAATATCGTAACCTATTGAGATACAAACACTAAATAAAATACATATCAAAATTATAAAATTTCAATAATAATATTATATCACTGATATTATTAATAAAAACAAAATACATATTAAAATTATAAATATTAGTAATTGATTATAATTCTCACAAGATAATATTATAATTAAATTTTCAAATGCACTATTATAAATATTAAAATATAAAACAATTTAAATAATGTAATCATAATATTAAAATTAATATAAAATACACAAATATAAAGTATGAAATAAATAAACAAATAACAAATATAATAAATAACAAAATGTAAAAATAAAATGGGTTGGGGGCCTAGCTCGGTTGGCTAAATCTTTCCTGTTGCAGGAGGTTGGTCATGAAGTCTAGTCTCCCCCACACCTGTGGTACTGGAGGGCGTGTCGGCCCAGTGCCGCTGGTCACGTTATAAAGTTTACCAGGCGCACTACAGTTTATAGGGGGTCGTGCTACCCAATTCCTGCAATCTAAAAAAAAAATGTAAAAATAAAATAAACAAATATAAAGCAGCCCCTAAAAACAGAAAACCATTCACAAGAGATGCAACGATTATAGTGAAGAGACACGATGGAACCTTAGACAGCTATTTGCATGAAGGTGTCCCTAGTCAAAGGTCAACATGACTATTGATTGGTCTATAAAGGAGAAGACCAAGCCAAACAAGGAGGGTATTGGATAAAAAGTAAGGCATTCAGAAATAAATAACAAAATTGAATAAAGGAAAGATATTCTCCAAAAAATATGATCATCGTTGGCTAGGGAAATAAGAGGTTTCTGCAAATCGAAGATATAAGTATTATCATATGTGAATAAAGGTTGGTAATTTACTTATATAATTGGAAGGTAAGAATAGTGGATATCAAATATATTATTAATTTAAATTTCAGTTGATACTTATAAATATATTTAAATATATTATGATTTATGAATATATTTAAATATATTATGAGGGATAAATATATTTAGAAATTGAATGACATGTTAATAATTGATAATTATATATTTAGATATATATATATTGTGGTGATTGACAAATTATCCAATAATGATGCTTGCAGCAATTATTGAGCCTTATAAGCAATTATGATTCTTTAATATAGAAATGAATAGATTTATGTATATCTTTATCCTATGACCAATCAAATGTAAGATTGAAGGAAGGCAATTAAGGAATAAAGAGTCATGGGAAGACAGCAGATCAATGTAATGTCCCTTCCTTAGGCCTTCAGATCTGATGTAGAGGTTGACTTATTACAGGGGTTCCCGTAGGTTAGTAGTATGGATAGGGGATCCATTTCGAGGTTGTGGAACCTTGCCGGGAGTTGTTTGAGCCTTTCAGAGTCGAGTTGAGTTGATTAAGCCAGGAATAAATTGGAAATAATAAAGTTGGCTTTAATAGAATAGTGAAAGGTGAATAGTAACAACAAATTAGAAAGTGAATAATGAAAAGTGCACCCCCATCCTAGAACTTAAGTTGTTTTAAAAAGGGGGCCAAGTTCACAATGTAAAATTAGACCCTCAAAGTTATTTTATGAATTTTTAGGCCATATAGTAACCCCAATAAGGGTTGACCCCTCTTGGAGAAGATAAAAAGGCATTTTTGTCTATTTTGCATTCATTCTTATGACTTCAATTTGAGAGCAGCAGCAAACTTGAGGGTTTGAAGAGCTTGGAGCTTCCAAGAACGCAAACTTCTGGGAGAATTTGGAGATTTGGACGAAAACCCATTTCTCCTGGTGACAGGATTCAACATTATCCAGCTTCAGTGTGGAGTTGGCAGCATTATATGCGGCTATAATTGCAGATCAGTCCATTTTGAGGATAGAAATTCGCATCAGATTGCAGATCAGTCCTTTTAGAGGACATTTCTACCATCTTTCAGCAATTGCACAGGCAGCCACACCTTTGTTTGGCATTTGGGCTTCAAACCCTAACTGCTAGGTGAAGCTTTTGAAGTTTTGGAGCTGAGAAGTTTCATACAACAGTGGCACAACTCCTCTCACACCTGGAAATGAAGTGGGTAGTCATTTGTAGAGCTGGGAGAGTTCGAATTTGTTGTATCAGGGTTATATCAAACCTGAAATTTCAGTTGCAGCCTTGTAAAAAGTCATTTCCTAGTCTTTGGATGAATGGGTATGTTGCAGTTGGCCCATATCTATGTAATTTCAATCTTTTAATTAATAGAATCATCGCATGTTTGGTTATTTTTCCTTTATCAGCATTGTACATGTCATGCATTTCACATAAAACTAAAAAAAAAACACAAAACACAAACAAAACAAAAACCTATTCTATACGCTGGTCAAAGACTCCAAGAAAAACCAAAATCAGAAAATTCAGATCAGATTGAGGAAGGAATTTTTCAGTGGTATCAGAGCAAAAATCTTGCCAGCCAGTGGGATACTAAGGTTGTTTTCAGTAATGGAAGAAACAGAAAATGAAATTGCTGCCACTAAGATTGCCAAGTGGTATAACAACTATCAAAAGAGGAAAAACCTTCTGACATTTCAAGAATATCTAGTTCTGACAGGAAAAAATATACCTATGTATGAGGAGGTTATCAGAATCTTTGATGAATACTCAAGTGACGTTGAGGAGGTCAGGGCTACCGAATCTTTTGACAAGTATTACATAAGAAGAAGAAAAGAAGAAATGAATTCTGAATCTCCATCAGAATCAAAAGAAGGGCAAGTTCAAGAGGGATTCGACGCTAAGCATGATGAATCAGAGTATTATCTTAAAAACAAGTCATAAATTGAAATGAATGAGAAAAGTAAGGAGCTGCAGCTAGTAGGAACATTCTTGAATGAAGAAAACTCAGAAGTCACCATTGAAGAAAGGATGGAAAAGAAAGAGGAAACATTTACTTGCAACTTGCAGCCTACAAATGACCATGGAAAAGATAAAATTCAGTCATCATGTCCAGAAGTTTGGACTTCTAGCCGAACATGTGGAAGCCCTAAGGAGGATAAAAGCATGTTCACAAGTTCACTCCAGTCACAAGAGGATATGAACAAACAAGAAGCAACAATTACAGCCTCAAGTGAGGAACGCATAAGTCTACATGGCAGGCACAAGGTGAAGGAAGATGCATCCACGAAGTTTGCAAACTCTACTTTGGTTGATCAGCTACATGGGGATGTGGATTCCACCTATATTCCATTGCATGAGACAACTCTACAACTCATGGGTAAGAAATCATTTTGTAATAATGTGTGGTCATGTAGTGAGATTGATTTCACTTGCCCCATTCATATGTTGGCATTGGAGGATCGCTTGTTGAAGTCATATGAAGCATTTTGCTTTAGAGAGCTGATTGTAGGGACTAGAAAATTGTCTAACCATAAGGTTCTACTATATGATAATGTTTGGTTTGTCATGATGATTTCACCATGGTTGTGGATGGAGGCAAAGAGCACACTGGAAATGCAGATTTGGAATGGTAAGGCAATATATGACTCTTAGTGTTAGAGGTTAGAGCTTGTTAAAGATAACAAACACATTACAAGAGACCATAATTTTGATTTCTTGAATGCAATCAGCAGTCCACTATCAACACATGAGCAGTGCATCGAGGACAGCCAAGTATGGGTTGATGAATATATGATTGACATTGGAGACATTGATTGCTTGCAATCTGATTTCGTAACAACAAGGGAAGAGAAGCATGAGGTTGCAGATTGGGCACATGGATTAGTCAACATAGGGGATACCACAAGCATTGATAATCAAGGTACAAAGGTTGAGTATGAGGTTTACAAGGAAAAAAAGCTTGTAACAATTGAAGATCTGACATCAAGGTATGACAGTGACTCTGAATTCTATAACAGCAATGACATAACTCCTCTTCCTCAAGATATGGCAGCTTTTGGTCAAGAAGAGAACAATGATTTGCATTCTACATTTGAGGGTACGCATAGTGCAAGCATGGGTCATGATGTGAATGATGCAACCCATTATAAATCAGATTTGGTGTACTTTGGGGCAACAGATATAGAGCATTGTCAAAGGTTGACTGAAGATTGGTTACATAGAGCTACCCAAGCAAAGATGCTTGCTGCCCAAGCAAGACAATGCCTCCAAAGAGTCAAAGAACGTTGCAATCAGCCAGATGATGCAAGGAAACAAAGAGAATCTTCCATTAGGTCTTTATTTCTTCCAAGGGAAAAAGAGGACAATGAAGATATATTGAAGAGGTATAAGCATAAGTCTGATTTTCTAAGTTTGATCAGCAATTCTCTTTCATATCATGAGTCAAATTTGAAACCTTGCATTGAGAACATTCAAGTAGGGATGGTTAGGTGTGAAGTTGATCCTTTCCTACCTAGAGTTGATGAGATATTGGGTGGCATTCATAGTGGACCAGCCACTAAAGGTTTGTCTATGATGCAAAAGGAAAACATCTACTATTCATCCATGGACTTGTCAACTCTTTCATATAATAGGGAAGCAATGTACTTATTGATTGGTGACTCAGCCTTCTTAGATTTGACAGTGGGCTATGAAGATTGGCATGTAAGGGACTTCATTTGATGCATGCCTAAACAAAACATTTACTTGGAATCATCTAATGAAGGCACTCTAACTTGTGGAGATATAGGTAAAGTTGCAGCAGCTGTTTGGAGGTCTTGGAGAAGTAATCATCACACTTTCCTCGCTGAAGATTGGCTCATTGATGAATTCCTAACAACATTGATTGTTGGTAGTACTTGTGGCCTCATGTGGAGTAAAGTTCTCAGTTGGGTCAATGATGTCCTAGTTTATAGCAGCAGCATAATGAGGTGTTACATGATGGATGAATGTGACGGCACAAAGATTTGGGATCCTGGTAGTGACATATGTGGAGCATCTCTTCTTTGGAACTATGATAAGTTCCTTCATTTTGGGCATACAGATGTCTATACCAAAGTGGCGTAGCAAAAGTCCTTTGGTGTTGAGATGGAAGGACTTCCAATTTTTTCATGGGATCCAAGTGGAGTACAATATTTGGTGGATGGAAAGTTTGTGGTGAGAACTGACCACAATAGTCTGAAATACTTCTTGGAACAAAAAGAACTTAATGAGTGCCAATAGAAGTGGGTTAGCAAGATTTAGGCATATAATTTTGCAATCGAGTTTGTCAAGGGAAAGAAAAATGTTGTTGCTGATGCACTTTCCAGGAGGCCTTCAGTTGTTGCCCTTTGTTCCATGAATTAGATTTCAGCTGATTGGAAGTCTCAACTTTTGGTTGAGTATTCCAAAAATCAGTTCGCATGTGAGATTTTGGATGGACGGATCCAAGATGACAGGTACACTGTGATTGATGATGTGATACACTATAAGGACAAAATCTATTTAGTTCCTGGATCGAAGCTTAACGAAAAAATTCTACACGCCATCCATGATACACCACTGGCAGGACATCCAGGGTACTTCAAGACATATAGACAAGTACGTGAGAGATTCTCATGGAAGGGTCTCAAGGATGATGTGCTACACTATGTTCGTGAGTGTATGACTTGTCAGCAAAACAAGTTAGAGCATATTTTCCCAGCTGGGCTTTTGCAGCCATTGCTTATTCTAGAGTAGAAGTGGGAAGGTATATCGAGGGATTTTATTACTAGTCTTCCGAGAGTTCAGGGGAAGGACTGTATTTATGTGGTTGTTGATAGATTGACGAAGTATGCATATTTTTCCCCTATCGCAGCCAAGTTTACTGCTTCACAGGTGGCAAAGCTATTCTTCCGTGAGGTATTTCATCTCCATGGACTCACCAAGACCATTGTCAGTGATCGGGATAGTAGATTCATGAGTATATTTTGGTAGGAGCTATTCCAACTTACAGGTACAGAGTTGACCCTCAGCTCTAGTTACCACCCTCAGACTGATGGGCAAACGGAGATCATCAACAAGTGGGTGGAGGGATATTTGTGTAATTATGTTTTGTGTCAGCAGAGAACATGGGTGCGTTGGTTATATTTAAGCGAGTATTGCTATAATACTATGCATCATATGTCTATTGGCATGACTCCCTTTCGAGCTTTATATAGCTATGATGCTTTATCATTTGTGGATTTGGCACTAGGTGATAGCAAAGTACCTAGAGCTCGAGAGTGGGTTCAGGACAGTCAGGATATCCTTAAGGCACTTAAGGATAACATTCAACATGCATAGAATCAGCAGAAGCTTTATGCTGATCGACACAGGATTGAGGGGACCTTTGAGGTTGGTGATATGGTTTTGCTGAGTCTACAGCCCTACAGGCAGAGTACACTCAAGAGAAGTGGGGCTTAAAAGCTCAAGCCTAGATTTTATGGACCATACAGAGTTCTCCGGAGGATTGGGGAGGTTGCTTACGAGCTTGAGTTACCCTCGGAAAGCAAGATACATCATGTTTTTCATGTGTCTTGTTTGAAGAAGGCTTTGGGGCAGCATGTTACTTCATCACCAGATTTGCCTCCCTTGGATGAGGAGGGCCGGTTGATACAGATTCCTGCAGAGATTCTTGATATGAGGGAGAGGAGGTTGAGGAATAGAGTTATTAGAGAATACTTGGTACGATGGAAGGACTTACCGTTGGAGGATGCCACGTGGGAAGGAGAGATAATACTTCAGCATCCAACTTTGCAATTTTCCGGGAAGGGAGGATTGTAATGTCCCTTCCTTAGGCGTTCAAATCTAATGTAGAGGTTGACCTATTACGAGGGTCCCCGTAGGTTAGCAGTATGGATAGGAGACCCATTTTGAGGTTGTAGAACCTTGCCGGGAGCTGTTTGAGCCTTTCAGAGTCGAGTTCAGTTGATTAAGCCAGGGATAAATTGGAAATAATAAAGTTGGCTTTAATGGAATAGTGAAAGGTGAATAGTAAAAGCAAATTAGAAAGTGATTAGTGAAAAGTGCAACCCCATCCTAGAACTTAAGTTGTTTTAAAAGGGGGCCAAGTTCAGAATGTAAAATTAGACCCTCAATGTTATTTAATGAATTTTTAGGCCAAATAGTAACCCCAAAAAGGGTTGACCCCCCTTGGAGAAGATAAAAAGGCATTTTTGTCTATTTTGGATTCATTCTTATGACTTCAATTTGAGAGCAGCAACAAACTTGAGGGTTTGAAGAGTTTGGAGCTTCCAGGAACGCAAACTTCTGGGAGAATTTGGAGATTTGGATAAAAACCCATTTCTCCTGGTGACAGGATTCAACATTATCCAGCTTCAGTGTGGAGTTGGCAGCATTATTTGGGGTTATAATTGCAAATCAGTCCATTTTGAGGACAGAAATTCGCATCAGATTGCAGATCAGTCCTTTTAGAGGACATTTCTACCATCTTTCAGCAGTTGCACAGGCAACTGCACCTTTGTTTGGCATTTCGGCTTCAAACCCTAAGTGCTAAGTGAAGTTTTTGAAGTTTGGAGCTGAGAAGTTTCATACAGCAGTGGCACAACTCCTCTCACACCTGGAAATGAAGTGGGTAGTCATTTGTAGAGCTGGGAGAGTTCGAATTTATTGTATCAGGGTTATGTCAGACCTGAAATTTTAGTTGCAGCCTTGTAAAAAGTCATTTCCTGGTCTTTGGATGAATGGGTATGTTGCAGTTGGCCCATATCTATGTAATTTTAGTCTTTTAATTAATAGAATCATCGCATATTTGGTTATTTTTCCTTTATCAGCATTGTACGTGTCATGCATTTCACATAAAACTAAGAAAAAAACACAAAAAAAATCAGAAAAAACACAAAACACAAACAAAACAAAAACCTATTCTATACGCTGGTCAAAGACTGCAAGAAAAACGAAAATCAGAAAATTCAGATCAAAGTGAGGAAGGAATCTTTCAATCAGGTGATCTCATCACTTAGTCTTACTATCTTGTTTCCTTTAAAATCAGATCCATTGATAATGCAATAAATGTATGTCGATTTGTATATTGTATGAATTTCATGATGTTTTCATGAACACTGCTAATAAACGCCTTCGACAGGTACATTTTGCTCTTCTCCCATGCACAATGATCTGCCCATGCTGACCCTGTGCTATGATTAATTCCTAAATTCAATTCCCCATAATCTGATAACCTTGGGCAGTGATGACTATAAATTCCGCATTACACTATGGGTTGGGAATTCCCTAAGCATTGCGTGATGATATACCATTGATAGGTAGCTTGATTCTGTAGCATTCAATTGTGTGGGACAGACTGTGGTTGGCTGGTGGGTCCTGGGACAGTTTGGATTTGACCCGTAGCAGGGGGTGGGGGTCCCACTTATGATTCCGCTATGGACATGGAGGGGTGGTAGGCCTAGGCCACTTTGGCTTTATGGTTCCTTTCCCCTAATAGGGCGAGTGTCTTCCAAGGTGCTGCCATGAGTGGAAAATGCAAGTACTAAGCTACTAAGAAAGGAGGATTGTGATGGACAACCTCAGGTGCTTGGCATGAGGGCTTCAGGGCAGATCCACCCATGGCACTCCTCTTGCTTGTTAAACTGCAATTATGATTGTATCTGATTTTGATACTAGATATTAAGGCTAACATATAGATATGTGGACATATGTGCATATGGTGGATGCAGGTATTTACTCAAGGTTTCTCTAACACAAGGCCCTTGGGTGGGAATAGAGAGCCTAAATCCTCTGACCTTCAAGCAACCCTAGAACCAGACAGGTAAGGGACATTATATTCTTGGTTTGCATAGAGTGATTAAATGATGCTTAGTTTTTCTTGGATTAGGAACTAGAGTTCCATTCTTATTTATTTCTTATCAATTCACAAGACATGGGGTTAGTGGTCTTGTACCCTTTCATAATGTTTAGAGGAAACTCTATTCGCTCATATAGTCATTGTGATGAGATCATCACATGATAAAAGATGTTTGTTGCATGTGCAATTATGCTTCTTGCATTGACGTCACACTCTATGACTATCATTGTGTTGTTTTGCAACATCTCAAAGTGTGTAGGTGTGCACTATGACAAATAGTGTTACAATTGTATTGCAAAAAAGTTGTTCAGTCGTTCTATAATTGTTAATGTCTTAGACAAAGCTTGGTGCATTACACCAAAGTCCCAATACATAAGATATTTCTCCATTATCTACCATCCCATCTTTTTGTTGTTATTTTTGTCTTGAAAGCATTCAATAAGGACATGTCCTCTTAAAAATACATACTCATATTTGTAACTAAAGGCTCAAACCATTATCTTGACAAATTGGCATTAATACTTTGGTAAGAGACATCAAAAGATTGATTTCATTGTAGTGTCACACTTTTATGAGTAAATTGTTGCGGCTATTGCATATTGAAATATCCCCCTTAGTTTTTCCCCAATTTTTTCCACATAAACTTCACCTGTTAGTGTTAGCCCAATGTAATAATTAGCAAACCAAAAGAAACCCTTCGCTTTCTAATCACCCAGATCCCGGAATGGGCAAGGTGAGAGCATACGGTGCAAGGGGATCTAAATATAATTTTCAATTCAGAAAGTACAAGTAAACTATTGGTGGCAAGCCATCCAATAGAGAAAGTAAATACTTGGCGGCATAGCCACCCACTTCCACTTTTCAGCAAGTAACAAGGAAAGTAAAGCAACTCGACCACTTATTCAACAAGAGTGAAGTACAATAAAACTGAGAAGTAGAAGGTTGTTTGGTACTACCAAATCAGCATTACAATGATTATCAGATACATGGAAAAATATCATGAGCTACTCAAATAAAGCTTATTACAATATAAATCAGTTCTTGCTTCAATGAACCATAAGGCAATATACAATCAAACAAATACCAAGAATATACTAGGTCTGATATGAAGGGGCAGCAATCTGATTTTCTAAACAGCAAACCTGAAACATCAACCCGCACACCAACAAATGCTCATAACTCTCTAACCACACCTCTGAATCACCTCAAACTTGTTGCAAATGATGCCTTGGGGCTGGGCATCCAAGTTCTATCAAGCAAACTCCACAAACCAGCTTAAAGAACTCAAGCACGCATCCCAATGTACCTATTGAAAATGGTACAGCCTCCCAAGCAAGTCGCCCTCATGCCAAAAATCAGATTCTCATCTAAAAAACACCAAAGCTAGAGCAAGGTGGCGCCCTAATGAGAGGAAAACTTAGCAACAATACACAAAAATATCTCAACTCCTCAGGACAGTGCAAGTTAAAACGTGGGTCAGCTAGGTTTGTTTGAACACTTCCAAAAAACTCCGACAGCAAGAGAACACACTAAAATATTACTAGAAAACATCAAAGCTACTCAAAATTAAAGCAAATAGGAAATCCATCACCATTGAAGCTTGATATGCAACCTTTGAATGAAGAAGCATCCACTATTCAGCTAGGAGTTATCTTACAAACTCGAAACTGAAGAAGAACTAGGAGGTGTATCAACCTCGAAGCAAGAGTCTGAAATGATTTCAGTAGCACTTCGTTATGATAAAATTGGATAACCAAATGAGAGGGAGAGAGTCTTATTTATAAGCTCCAAACCCAGAAATTCGAACCTCCTTTTCCCTCCAAAAAGGGACACCCAAATGAGGAATATTATATTATTTATTAAAACCCCTTTATCTTGTCAACTATGGCATCCACTTTATCCTTGGTATAAAAATCATTTAAATTTGCAAAGTCTCCAAAAGGGAATCCAACTCATGAGTCCACCTTTTAAAACAACTTAAGTAATAAATCCTAGACGTGGGGGGCCAAAAAGCAACATTAGAAAATAATATAACTTATGTTATTAAACTTTCCTTTTCTGAAATCCAAGAACGTTGGAGAAGCCACTGCCAAAACAAAACTGCCTCATTGCCAAAAATAGAAGCCAAGTGTTGAACTGCTGCCAGAACACGCTACCAGAAATAACACTTACTCAAAATAGCATACTACTAAACATAGTGACTACAAACACCATTTGAGCATATTTCGAGTAGCCATCGTTACTTACTAAAAATAGTAAGTCTAGAAATAGTCACTAATGAAAATGCATGTGACAGCCCACCAAAGCTTTTTGAAAACCCAAAAAGACCCAAAAACCTTTCTAGAAAACTCTCGCAACAAGCCCCTAAAAAGTTGACAAGAAACATCCAAGAATTTAAGACACCCTAAAAACGCCTCCAAATAGCCCACGAGACTCTGAAAATAGGCTAACAGCCACTGAAAAGCATAGGGCTAAAAAGGGGACATTACAGTCCTCCCTTCCCAAAGATTGTTTGTCCTCAAGCAATGCCACCACAAGTCCAAAAATAATAGTCCAATCCACATAGCAACAAGTAAGATCCCAGGGTCCCACATCCATCTTAGAAAGGACCCACCATACCAATGCTGCATCACTCTAATCACATCTATGAAACCATCATGCCAATTTTTCACTATCCTCTCCTGTAACCCCGAAATGTTACCATCCACGAGTCTCAATATGAAATACCTAAGAGGCCTGAAATCAATACCATGCAACATCTTCTGCCCAAACAACTCTTAGAAGTCCATATCTGCAATGCCACTGCCTATCACAATCCTGGGCAATAGGAAGGAATGTCTACTCAACTCAAAACTGTACTCCTCAGCATATCTCCTCATCGTGTCAAGTAGAGCCACGACTACAAACATGACTCCCCCAAATCTTCTTGCTAAAAGGAAAGCCATCCCTTGCAAGAGATCAACAAACATATCATCAAAATACCTCACACAACCATGAAGACTCTTGAAAGCTCTAGTTGTTCCAACACCGAGAGTCTCTAAATAGTGAAACCAAGCTTGTGGTAGTTCGTTGTCCTAAATCAACACCAAGAGGGAACTACCAAGGGTTACATCACAAACCCTCATAAGATGAACTCTCTAAGTTCGAAAGGTCTGAAGTAACCAATAGTCACTGTTGTTCAATGCTGGAATCAACAAGGTACAATCTAAGTTTAGTGCTCTACTCAAGGAATAACAGCAGTGCAAATGAAATTCCCAAGCATTAACGTGTGAGATGAGCATAGTGTTGCATAATAACACCTCGAAAGTGGCTAGGAAGCACTCCCAAGAAATCTCCAATTCGAACCTTTCACCTCCTTGACAAATAATAATGAGCCAACTCTCTTGAACGAGAGTAATTCCCAACATAAGCTGGCTAGTCTGCAACTAATCAGCAAGCTCAAAACTCAAAATCTGGCCCTGTCTATGCCAAGGAACACTCCCAAGAGTAACCATCTGTTCATTCCCTTACTTAAAATTTCTCTCCAATCCATTTGTTGATTAGCAAATGGAACCACCAAATGGTTGGTAAGGAAGGGGATAGCACCATAAATTCTGAAATTTTGATCCTTATCCCTCCTAAGATCCTGCTTACCATACTCAATAAGCTTCGTCAAATCATGTTGAGGATCCTAAACATGGATACCCAACCAAGAATTATCTCCAAAAAAAGTACACAACACATCTCCAAGTGCCAATTAAAACCAAATGCATACTCAAGAAATTGGTGACTTCTTTGGTAAACCCCTGTAACCCATCCATGAAAGCTTCAACAACTATGGAGCATGGAAGAATTGTTGTCTTCAAACCCAATCCCCCAAAAGGATTAGTATAAGCTAAAGCATCACTCAACCCAAGGGATGGATTGTCAAACAAATAGACATCCTGTTTTGGTCCTTTCTCCCACACTTCATAAGTAACAAGCCTTAAATCTCCTTTCTTTGCTAATGTAATGAAACTTTCAGCAACTAAGAAAACAAGTTTTGTTAACACCTTGATGTCAAAGATGTGGAAGTCACCATGATCCAACACTTCCCATGTCGAAACTACATCCTCTACCCCACTTCTGCATTCTTGATCAAGCAATCTTCTTGGAAGATTATCAATCACAAAGATTGGCTCACACTCATGATTTGCTTGCAGCAAATCATCAATAAGCTAAGATCCACATTTTATCTCATGCTTGGACACTTCACTAGGATCAAATATCTTGCCATTGACACTAGATATTTCATCTTCCATCACAAAGACGGGATTATCATAAGTTGCCTTTGCACCCACTTCAAAGAAAGGGTTATCAAAAATTTATAAAACTTTTCCTTTCTCATGTTCAAGTCCAACTTCTTGGTCTAAATCTGCACTTGCAATTTCTGATTTTTGTGGAAAATCCTCTAAGTCAAACTCCTCTTGAAGACTATCAAGCTCATCAATTACTTGCTTGATTTCCTCAACTCTTTGTTCATTCTCTTGCTCCCTAAAACAATTGAAATCGGTGAGCTGATCTTCTACCTCCTTTAGTGCCATCTAAGCATCTTCTAACATATCCTTTATCGATTCAAGCTTAAGAGTAAGCTCATCAACCTTTCTCTCTTTCCCTTCGAATGCACTAAATGGTCTGAAGAAGTGGCTTGTAATGGGCCAACCAATTTGTTTTTTGAATTTTCAATGAGCAACTCAGTAAAACAAGAACCCGTTAAGGTTACCCCAAAACCAAATACTGCTGGAAAGTAACTCTACGCCAAGAATGCACACTCAATCCCAAAATGAGAATGGTGTTGTCATATGGTGTCGAGGATCGTCAATACTTGAAATGAAGAACAGTGCTGAAAGTAACCTAACCGAAGAATGTGCACCAAGACCCAATGTGGGTGAGGTGCTAGCATATGGCACTGGGGGTCTTATGAATTTGTTGACGGCTGAGTCGACCGGCAATATGATGATTACAATGCAATGCAAGGAAGTAATTGGGTGGCTTGCCAACCCCTTCCACTTATTCAGTGAGCAATACAAAAAGAAAGATGCAGAAAAGAAAGACTGAACAAGGCCAGTCTCTTCCACAAACGTGGGAATTACAATAGACTAAGCAAGGGCCAGTCTCTTTGTAATGTCACCATTTTGGCCATACGCTCTTCATTTGGATTTAGCCTATTTACGAGAATCCGTAGGCTACTCAGTTGTGCAAAATTAGGGTTTCCTCTTTCAAATACTACTCAGTTGGCGTTCAGAGTATATTGTGCAGACTTACTATTTATAGCAATTTGCTATTTTTAGCAAGTCTATCTTTTGGTAGTATTTGTCTAGTAGTAGTTCAATCCTTTGCAGTTCAATGTTCAGTTTGGCTTTATGATGTTTTGATGTGAACTTACTATTTATAGCAGTTGGCTATTTTTAGTAAGTCTAATTTTGGCAGTGGCATCATCAACAGTTCAGCTCAAGTCATCTTGCTATCCATCAGTTTCAGTATTGGCATTGGTTTTGGTTATCTCCATGGACTAAGTTTTTATACTTAGTCAATTTCATGTTTTTCAGTTGTACCCCATGCCTAGGCTGAATAACTTCATGTTGTTTTAAAGAGGGGTCATTAAGGGGTCATGTTGAGCATTTAATGATTTAAATAAATGCTTTATTGTTGCAATTTGGAAATGGACACCTAAAAGGAAAGTTGAATAATGTTTTATTATTTCAAAATGTAAATGCTTAAAGGAAGCGTCCCTCTTGGAAGTTGAAGTCATTCGACTTCTTGGAATTTGAAATGTTTCATTTGCCAATTGAAACTTATATATTGCTGCTATTTGAAGAGTTGATTATCTTTGGAAAAAATATAACATTATGCTATTGGTTTCAAATCCAAAATCCGGCTAAGGGAAAGCTTAGCAATTCTACTCCATTTTTCGGCCCTGAAACTATGGTTCCCTAGATGGTGGATTGAGAGTGTGCTTCATTCAGAAGTGCACATTGAGCTCCATTGTTGAAGAATTTGATGTATTTTTCAGTTTTTAAGCTTGTTGGTTCGTTCATGGCTAAAGGTGATTTTCATATGCAGCTCTTTGAATAATTTTTTATTGCACACGGGTATTGGTTCTTTCAGATTGTATGCTTGAGGCGACCTTATTTGTGCAAGATCAGAATTTATAATAAAGTGGTTGAATTTTAAAGAGAGGTCGACCCTCTCTTAGGGCCGTACCATTCATTTATTGCTTTGGAATGCATGTTGGGTGCTTTTGCTGAGTTTGGAGCTTGAAGAGTGATAGTTTCAAGGTCGCCTAGATCTTGAAGTGAAGCCTTTTCAGTTTGGTATGAGTTTTTGGAGTTGGGTAATAGATTTGTTTTTTTTGATATGTTGTTGATTGCTGGTTTGAAAACTCAGTTGGCAGATTTATATCAGAATTATTTCAGTCCTTGAATTCAGTTCATTTCATTAATAATTGAGAGAATTGTAGAGTGGAGATCATCTACTTCATTGTGCTTTGTAAAGATTGTAATAACACTTGAAAATTGCAGTTGTTTATCATTGTAAGACTGTAAACAGTAGTACTGTTCCAGTCATTTAATTAGCTGCAAATTCTTATGATTAATCTCTCATATTTGTAACCCCTGGATGGTTTACCGCCAGTGTGGAAAAAGAACATTCTAATCTTTCATTTATCACCCACGGTTAAGTTGAGAATCCCCACCGTTGAGTGGATGCCCGCCGTAACGGATGAATTAGTTTGTTTTGTAACTTTTTCCCCCCACTGATTAAGTGGTAGTGTGGAAATCATCCATAGCTGGATATCCGCCTAGTTATTTCAGTTTGTAATACTTACTCCGCCATATGTTAGCACCTCGCCTTCAAAGGGATCTTGTGTGCACATTCTTGGCGTTGAGTTTATTTCACACTTCCAATTGTAAGCAATTTCAATTGTTGAGTTATTTGATCCTAGGGATCCTCTAACCATATAACCGCCCCTCTTCCTTCAGTGGTTTTAGGGCGCATTCTTGGTTAGAGTTGCTTTGATAGAGCTTTGGGTTTTGGTGCTAACACTAATCAAATTGGCCTAGTGTTGGTTATTGTGTAAAACCTGTGGAAAAAAGTTGGTTAGCATATTTCACTCTTCCACAAACGTGGGAAATAGAAAATTGCAAGAAACTAAGATGGTTGAACAGTACTACTGTAGCAGCCTTACATTGAATATCTTTCCTACAAGTAACACTGTGTTAGAAGAGTATTATTGCTGCAAATATCGGATATGTTTCTCCAATCCACAAAATAACTCTCCCAACAAGAATCCAACTCAAAAGGACAACTTCTAAAATCTGCTATGACAGACCAGCTACTGAAAATACTCAACTAGCAACTAAATGACTCACTAAATTGCTTGTAACTCACTCCACACTTCACCAATTGACCTGAAATCTGATGCAAATGGACTATAGGATGATGGCGATGAAATATACCGAACCAATTTTTTTTCAATTTTGGAATGCATTTACAACAACATACACCCGTTAGGGTTAGCACTTAAAAACCAAAGCGATACAAAATTCAACTCTAACCAAGAATGTGTCAGATGACGGCGAGCATATGGTCAGAGGATCTCAATGCAATGCTGAAATATTAACTCTAACCAAGAATGTGCCCAAGATGGACAAACATATGGTCAGAGGATCCCTACCAACTACAAGTGCTGAAAGTAAACTCAACACCCAGAATGTGCTTTCAATCCCGGAGTGGGAATGGAGCTACCATAGGGCGGAGATGCTAAGAAACTACAATGCAATTCAATTGTAAATAGGCGGCAAGCCAGCCTCTTCCACTTATTTAGTGGGTATTACAAGCATAAAGAGAATGATGAGAAGAAATGCTGACAGTACTACTGTTCAGCTTACAATAATATAGAGAATGCCTGCAAGAACAAGGATTAGAAGTTCTTCAATTGCTGCAATAGTAAATGTGACCTCCACCAAGCTTAGTATGACTTCCCAACACCAACCCTTCACCAAAAATGCACTTTCCAAAATCTGATATGATAGAACAGCAACTTGAAATGCAAAACCAGCAACCCTAGAATCCACTAAAATGCTCACAACTCACTCAATACTTGTCAGAATGACATGAGACTTGATGCAAACGAATGCTAGGATGATGACAATGAAGACTAGACAAAGAAACAGCTAACAAATTGAAGTATTTTTTTTTCTAAACATTTGCCAGGCAGAACAGAATGGTACAGCCTCTATAAATGTTCTACCAACAAGATAAAATCATATTCTTCATTATAAATCACCAAAATTTGCACAAATGGGCGCCTAGGGCATAGAAATGGTTCTAGCCAATACCCAGAACGAATATATTTTTATTTTTTGACTTATGAGCAAAAACAACATTCAGCAACTTGAAGTCAGCAACTCTAGAACTTCATTAACATGCTAGAAATTGAACTACAAATGCACAATAACTACTACAATGCAAAATCTCACTACACATCCACTCAACTACAAACTAACTCTCCACTAGTTGCTATCTTTCAAGCAAGAAGTCGAGCCAAGGCTAGGAGGCATACATTCCTCGAAGCAATCCCAATACCATTTCGGCAGCATAACATTACTCAAGTCATAAGATGATCCAACTGAAGAGCAGAGGCTTCCTTTTATAAGCTTGAGAGGAATCTTCTAGAAACATCCAGAAAATGCCCTAATTTTCAAATTTGAATTAATCTCTTTTCCCTCAAAGGATGGCGTCCTTTTTCCTCAAAGCAACATTTGACTTTTTTTATTAATTTTTAAAAAAATCATCTTTTCTCTTAAGTTGGCGTCCCTTTTCCAAGCTTGATTTTGGCCTTTAGAAAATATTAGAATAACCTCCTGATGAGGCATTCACCCATAAAGTCCCTCTTTTTTAAAACAACTTAAAGTTATACTGCTAGGACAAGGGGTTAATGTTAAAATATAACATTATTTAAATCAAAATAACTTGTCTCTCCAAAAATGCATCAAAAGGCCAAAAATCAACAATACCAATTGAACTGCCTGAAGAGGAAAGTCTGCAGAACTGAAGCCCACTGGACTGCTGCCAAAAATAGAATTTACTAAAAATAGTAAATTTGGAAAGTTGCTCGGATCACAATGCATGCGATACCATTGCGAAGCTCTTTGAAAACCAGAAGGAATCTAGAATCCAAACAACCAAACTCCATCACACAAAACCCTGAATCTTCAAAAGAACCCATAAAGCGAAAACCCTAATTCTGCCATTGACTAGCCGCCAGTGCACTGAGAATAGGCCATCAATCACTGAAAAGTGTAGTGCTAAAAATGGGACATTCAAGCGACCATGACATGACTGAGAAACTGCAAACAAAATGAAGTATTATTTTTGTGCACACATTCCAAGACACCACAAAGATGGGCAGCTCTCCTGGAAGGGCGATTTTTTTATATAAAATCCAACACTCAACATTAAATTCTGAAGATTCACCAGGAAGGGTTGCTCCAAGCTGGGAAATGCATTAGAAAACTACCCATAACCAAATAAAAATTATTCTAAGACTTATGAATAAAAATTACTTTCAACTATGACTGTACCAGCAACTCAAAAACTAACAAAACTGCAAGAAACTCTCTTACAATGTGCTCAATCTGTTCTCAAGAGTCAAGAACAGCCATTATCTTAGCTAGTTGCTATCTTTCAAGCAAGAAACTAAGCCCAAGCTAGGAGGTATGCTTTCCTCAAAGCAACTCACTCACCATTTCGGCAGCATAATAGTACAGTAGACAAGAGATGATCCAATGAAGAATAGAGGCCTCCTTTTATAAGCTCTTGAAAGAATCACCAGAAGTCTCTAGAAGGTGCGCCCAAAACACAAGGAGTCAACAAATTCAAATTTTGAATTGACTTCAATTCCCCCTTCAAAATGGCATCCAACTTCATGTGATGAAATAATTCTTTAATAAAATAAACTCTCTCCTCAAAGTTGGCGTCCCACTTCCCAAGGTCATACTTTATCAATTTTGAAATATTTCACTTAACCTCTTGATGAGGCGTCCACCCTTCAAGTCCCCTTTTCAAAAACAACTTAAAGTTATAATATTAGGCCAAGGGGTCATAATATTAAAATATAACCTTAGCAACTTAAATAATTCAATATCCATCAATAATTTCGCCACAAAGCCAAAATCAACATTACCCACTCAACTGCCTGAAGAGGAAAGCCAACTGTGTTGATGCCAACAGGATAACTGCCAAAAATAGAATTTAATAAAAATAGTAAATTCAGAAAGTTGCTCGGATCAAAGTGCAAGCCATACCATTGCGAACCTCTCTAAAAACCCAAAAAGAATCCGTAATCCAAAATCCAAAACTCCAAGTGCAAACCACTGAAAAGTGCAGAAAACCTCCTATAAAATGGGAAACCCTAATTCCAACTTCCGACTAGCCTACAGGCCTTTGGAATAGGCTAACGCCATCAATACTTAACACTACTAAGAAGGGGATTACGCTTTTCCTCCCCAAGATTGCTTCCCCTCAAGCAATCGCAAGTCTGGATGTTGCAAAACCTCCTCATTCTCCCAAGTTGCATCCTCCAAGGGTAAATTCCTCCACTTCACCAAATATTTTTTGATTGTTCTTCTCCTTAAAGTACGCTCTCTAGAGTCGATGATCTCTTCTGGAACCAAAACCAACTGTCCTTCTTCATCCAAGGGAGGAAAAATCGTGAAGCAACCACGAAGTCCAAGCACTTTCTTGAGGGCGCAGACACATGGAAGACATTGTGGATTCTACTACTTGTTGGTAACTCCAACTCATAATCCACTGCCCAACCCTTCTCGATGATTCTCAATGGCCCATGTGAAATGAGGTTTAAGTTTTCTACTCCACTTTTCTTGAGAGTAGATCGTTGTATGCTGAAGTCAAAGATAAACCATGCCTCCAACCTCGAATGAACGCCAACACGCTGCTGATCAACGTACATCTTCTGCTGATTCTGTGCTATTTGAAGATTGTTCTTCAAGGACTTCAAAATATCTTGACTTTGTTGCAACAAATCCTTGGCTTGAGGGGCTTTTCTATCACCAAACACCAAATCCACAAAGCTAGGAGCCTCATAACCATAGAGAGCCATGAATGGAGACATCCTTATAGACATGTGAAAGGATGAATTGTAGCAATACTCTCCAAAGTGAAGCCATCTCACCCATGCCTTTTGCTGCTCCGAAACATAGTTTCTAAGTTAGCCCTCCAACCACTTGTTCACTATTTTTGTTTGGCCATCGGTTTGTGGGTGATAGCTAGTGCTTGGAGTGAGCACTGTACGCTCAACCTAAAAACTTCTTGCCAAAAGGTGCTTAGGAACTTGCTGTCCCTATCACTCACAATATTTTTCGGCAACCCATGCAATCTAAACACCTCATGAAAAAACAAATCTGCAACTTGAGCTGCTGAAAATGAACTAGCAATGGCAAAGAAATGAGCAAATTTTGTTAATCTATCGACCACAACATAGATACAGTCTTTGTCTTGAGTCTTTGGCAACCCCATGATGAAGTTCATCGATATGCTTTCCCATTTTTTATTGGGAATAGGAAGAGGTTGCAGCAGCCCAGCTGGAAGAGTATACTCATTCTTGTTCATTTGGCAAGTGTGACACTCCTTGATGTAGCGTTGGACCTCCTCTTTCAGCCCTTTCCAAGAAAATCTTTCTCGAATCTACCTATAAGTCTTGAAATAACCTTGATGACCAGCAAGTGGGATGTCATGGAAAGTTTGCAAAATATTCTTTTTGAGCTTAGAATCGGCCACCAAGAAGATTCTCCCCTTGTAGTGTATCAACCCATCAACTACCTTGTACCTTTCATCATGAAAAATACCTTCAATAATGCTGGTCGAAAACTGATTTTTGGCATAATCAGCAATTAACAACTCCTTCCAATCAGCGTGAACTCACACAATGAGCTCAAATGAGGCCTTCCGAGATATAGCATCCGCGAATAATGTTATTTTTCCTTAACATTCAACGCCAAAGTCATAAGCTTGAAGCTTACTCACCCACTTTTGTTGCCTTCGCTCGCTAAGTCCTTCTAATGCATGAAGTGCTTGAGGCTATTATGATTAGTCTTAACAACGTAATCCTGCTTGATTTCACCAAATACCGTCGAAACTTGGCCAATGCATGCATCATTGCAAGCATTTTCTTGTCATAGATGGAGTATGATCTTTCGGCACCTCTTAGCTTTCTGCTCTCAAACACGATTGGGTGTTTTTCTTGCATCAAAACAGCCCCAACTCCTTCTCCTGATGCATCACATTGCAGCTC